>JAJIBD010031621.1:0-13345 GCA_021461705.1 Cryptotis parvus | reverse complement strand
GAGGAGCCTTTCCACAATTATATCCACTGTTTACAACACCACAAACTTTTCCCACCAGTAGCAGGAAACTGACAATGGAGAGTCACAATTTTTCCTAGTTACCTATCAAAGTCGCACAAAACATCTCTTCTTTTCTGATATGCATTCACAAAAAGTTTGGATTTAGTTAAGAATAGCACTGTATACTTTTTAGTCAATTTAATCATGTTTGATAATGGTATCTCAAATTTTATTGAGAGCAACTTGAATACTGCAATGAGCGCTTCAAGAGTTTCTCATTTCTTCCTGTAAGTGCCATCCTTGGCAAAGTGCTTACTTGCTGCTTAGATACTAGGATAAAAATAATTTCGACAGAAAAAGGAGCTCTACATATAGCTTGAGATAAGTTTTATACAGACTTAGTCCTAGAAATGATGGTAAGCAATTATTTTAGAGACAGGAATATAAAAGGTATTGAACTGAAAGCACCCCTTTATTCAAGTTGGTTAATATATTTAAGTGCCTTGAAACATGGGGGAAATTTAAGCCATGTAAAATTTAAACACGTTTAAACAATTAAAATGTTAAACAAAGGAAAATTTAAGTAAGTAACATACCTCATTCACCACATACTTTGACCAAAGCAGGTGGTTTCCAGTTTTACCCTGTACAATTCAGTAATAAAAATTTTCGGATCACACACTCAGGATATGCAATACATTAACTATAAACATGCACTAAAATCTCAACTTAATAAATTATAAGTATAAAAACAAAAAATTAAATTAGATAAGATAAAATTTCAAAATATTTTTACTCAACATAATATGGTCAGGTTTGGAGCGGCACACAGTGGGTATGTATTTGCCTTGCATGAAGCCCTGGGTTCGAATTTCCAGCATTCATATATTTATTGAGCAGTCAGGAGTAATTCCTAGGTGCAGAGTCAGGAGTAAATCCTGAGCATTGTCAGGTGTGTGACTCATAAAAACAAACAATAACAACGACAACAAAATAGATAATGTAGTTGATTCATCCTATTGAATCAAACCTCTTGCATCGCTCACCTTTTAAGAGGTTAAAGATGCCAATGTTCCAGCCATTATGCTCCTCTGAAAGACCTGTGTGTGCTTTTTCAAATAAAACTATCAAATAGACAATTCAGTATTCTAGTACAATGGTAATGCCCCAATTAAAAAAAACACTTTACTACAGAGCCTGTGATAGCAACCCTAAATTAACTTATTTGATAACTTCATTGTCAGCTACTTACTATACATTGCTAATATCTCAAAAGCTAGCAAGAAAGAAAGTGATTACTATTTGGGAGTTTAAATATTTACTCCTAAGATTTTTGCTCAATATTTTTAAAATTACAAGATTTTTTGTTTTTTGCTAGGAAAAGGTTTATTATAGACATTAAATGGCATTATAGGAATATAAAAGCATATATAATTTAAAAATACATAATCATAGTACCTTATGGATGAACCCCCAGAGCCATGGCAGAGCCTGGTAAGCTACCCGCAGGTATTTGATATCCTAAAAACAGTACCTAATGGATCTCATTCCCAACAAATGGAGACATTACTGCACCGCCAAGCAAATCAGTGAACAATGGGAAGACAAGGATACAAGGGAGTGACTCATGAATGAGAAATAAAAGCATGGACATGTAAGTGTAAACATATACTATAAACCTAAGGTCTTACTTTAGAAACTTTCATAAAGGGAGAATATTTTTCTTTTTCCTTTGTTTTCTTTTTAGTTATATTTATGTGAGGAGATGGTAGCCAGTTGAACAAAATGGTAATCACTGTTGAAGTGGAGGATGAGAAATCATAATATCTATGATTTCTTAATAAAACTAAGAGATCAAATGATGGTGTGAATATGGATTTTGTCATGATTTTTCACAATTCTCAGCAGTGTGGAATTTTGAGAAGCAAACATGCTTACTCCTGAAGATTTCCGAAGACTGCTTGCTCTAAAGCAGTTTCAACTCGCTTCCGATCTGCTGAAAAACAAGCGGTATATGCTGTGCAGTGAAAAAAACACAAGAAAAAGATTTAAAAGCTAATACATGAAAACACTAGTTGATCATACCAACTGAAATCATCCCATTGAATCAAACCTCTTCATAGTTCTACCTTAAGAGGTTAAAGATGCCATGTTCAGCCACATTATGCTCTATGAAAGACCTGTGTAAGTTCAAACAAAACCATCAAATAGACAATTCAGTATTCTAGTACAAATGGGAATACCCTGATTTTAAAAAAACACTTTATTACAGAGCCTGTGATATTAAACCCAAATTAACTTATTTATTAACTCTCATTGTTGCTATTTCTTACTATACACATTGCTAATATTCATAAGATCTAAATATTAAATCTTTTATTAAGAGAAGCCCACTGTGCCTTCTAATCACTGTATCACTGTATCACTGTCTTCCCGTCTCATCATCGATTTGCTCAGGAAGGGCACCAGTAACATCTCTCCATATGTCCTTGTCTCATGCTAGTAGAGCCCAAGGGCACCTGCTTGCTCCAGGAACATAAAGAGCCCCAAACCATTCCATCAGGTCATGGAATGAGGTCTATAATTGTTACTGGTATTTTGGCATATCAAAATACGACACGGTAGCTTGCCAGGCTCTGCCAGGCGGGTAGCATACTCTTGTAGTCATTCTCAAAATCCAGCATTTATTGATGAACTGCACTTGCGGCAGCGTGCGGGCTGTGATAGGCTGGTCTGCTGCGGAGTTCTGACGAGGGGGAAGTCCGGATGTGGAAAATGGAGGTCCCCTCATGGAGTGGGGGGGTCGTCTGGTTTGTTGTGAGGCTCTGCTGGGGTGGCGGCCAGGGCTAGAAACCTGCCATCCCCTCCCGGGCGCATCATGAGCGGCTGGGCACAGTGAGAGCCAGTAGCAGCTCTGCCCCATGTTCAGGCCTTCTAACTAAGGATTAAAGATTCTGACCATATGGTTTGCTAGATGTGTTTTTTTTGGCTTCTAGCAATTTGGTTTTCAAAAAACTTGACTGAATTATTAGATGACTTTTTAACATAACTAAATTTGCTCATTCTAGTGAAACATTAAAATAGGGTCAGGAGCCATCCAGCCCACAGGAATATGGTGAAATTCAGCTGCTGCAGTGTCAGTTGGGTTGCGCTTTTCGCCTTTCCTGCAGTTCATCTTGTAATTTCTGTAGCACTGCTGCAGATATTTCAGCTTACTTATCAGCTTTAATCGACATCATTTGATATGAAGAGGCACCAAGATCATCCCATTTCCATGCCGAAAATATCTGAATATCTGACTGGCTGGCTGGGGCTGAACACACACACCCACCTCCACCCACTGACCCTGTTTTGGTTTTTTTCTTCAACATTACACCACAGAACATCAGTAACCTGAGAATGACATTAAGCGAAACTAGCTGAATTATGGAACAAGGCTGTGTGGGAGGACGGGGATGGCACACATTTCAGGATCCTTGGGAGGGGCCAGGTGGAGTAAAAACATAGCCACGACAAAACAGAAAATGTGAATAAGAGAAATGTTCAACCAGCTTACTTTTTGTGAGAGGAATGCTACCCTCTGGAGTGACTTCTAGAAGCTTAAGTTTAGGTATAGGAGAAACAGAAAAGCAAGCAGGTTTCATTTCTAAGGTGCTTTTAGTGAGAAATAAAATGCGAGCAAAGGACTCACTACACAGTTTTCCTCAGTTCAAGATCTCGAATTTCAGTAGCCCTCCGCCTTCTTCCCCTTCTTGAGTCCACTTCCAGCACCCATTGTCCTTAACTATAAACAAAATCACTGTTTATGTGAGACTTTGCCCCTGATTTATAAATTTCATCAATGGAATCACAGTATTTTATGTTTAGATTCTTTCACTCCAATATTCCCATTTGAATATACATAACTATTTAGTTTACAGTGGTAAATCATCAGCTCTCCTTGCAGATTATTATTCTACTGGAGTGAAAATAATAAATCAATGTCCCTGTCAACCACTTCTTGGCATGCGTATAGAGGAGGGAGAGAACAGAGAAATTTCAAACAGATTGAGCTTACACTTGAAACTGCACATTATGTTATTAACACACCCATGTACAAAGATGTCCATTGCTAAAGGTAGGTTTTAATAGGTCCATGGAGCTAATCTAGAGAAAATTTTAGAAAAGTAGATATTAGTAGAAGATAATGACAAACTAGGTACTTTCTCAAATGTATCAAGGTATCATATGCCACACTTTTAGTAAATGATTTTTCGTGTTCACTATTCCTAATACTCGCCTGATAAAATAGACATTCTAAAAATGTTGGTCAAGATTCAATGTGGTCCATAAAGATACTCCTTAATGTTCTTCAAAAGACATTTTGAACAAACACTCCTGAAATCTGTATGAATAATAAACCCCCCACAAATAGCTGGGAATAAAATACAACTTTGGGGAAAAGGAAGATGGGAGGTATCACTTTCCCCAACCTCAAACTCTACTGCCAAAGCAGTCATAATTAAGATAATGTACACTGGTATAAAGATTAAGACACATAGATCTATGGAACAGAACTGAATATCCTGAAACACACTCTCAAATATACAAATAAATGATATTCGATAAAGGAGCAAAAATATTATGGAGTAAAGAAAGCCTTCAACAAAGGAAAAGTAGTGGGAAAAAACTGGGTAGCTCCATAAAAAATGAACTTAAACATCCTTCTAACACTATACAAAAAAATCAGATCAAAACGGATTATAGATCTCAACATCAGACATGAATCTATAATATAGATCAGAAAACATAGGAGAAACGCTCTACCACATCAACACTAAAAGCATCTTAAAAAGACAAAACCACTGACCGCTGAACAAAGTTAGGGTAAACAAATGGGATTATATAAGGTGAAAGCTTCTGCACCTCAAAGAAAATGGTGAACAAGATACAAAAGACAACCTACAGAGTGCAGAGCGATATTCACCCAATACCCATCTGACAAGGGGTTAATATCCAGGATATATCAGGGTTGGTACTTCACAAAAGAAAAGAGGCCAACCCCATCAAAAATGGGGAGAAGAAAATGAACAGAAGCTTCAAAAAGAAGAAATTCAAACCGCCAAAAGGCATATGAAAAAGTGCTCTTCATCTTTAATCATCAGGAGATGCAAATCAAAACAACAATGAGGTACCATCTCACCCCACAGAGACTGGCACACATCCAAAACAGCAAGAACAACCGGTGCTGGCGTGGATGTGGGGGAAAAAGGGACTCTCATCCACTGTTGGTGGAGTGCCGACTGGTCAAGCCTCGTTGCAAAACAATATGGACATTCTTCTGAAAACTAGATATTGAGCTCCCATTTGATCCAGCAATAGCACTCCCTGGGAATATACCCAAGAGACTGAAAAACACATATCAGAAACAATATCTATACTTTTTTTAATCTCTGCGCTATTCAACAGTTGTGAAACTTGAATCAACCTATGTGCCTGAGAACAGAGGACTGGCTAAAGAAACTGTGGTACATCTACACGATGGAAATTATGCAGCTAGTCAGAAAAGATGACATTATGAAATTTACTTCAAATGGATGGACATGGAGACTATCATGCTGAGTGAAATTAGTCAGAAGATATAGAATTAGATATAGAATGATCACATTCATTAATGGGATATAAATATATACCAGTGTTCTGTTAAGTGTGGGAAATGATACTGTCAGACTAGAACTCACTCATTGAATATACACAAAGAGACTTACATGATAAACCCTAGATATCTGCAGGGCTAGCCTCTAATGTGTAAACAAAGAGGAGAGAGATGCAGACACAGAGACAGAGAGAGAGAGACAGAGCAAGAGAGAAAAGGGTACCTGGTGTTGAGGCAGCGAGGAGTGGACGGGAGTGTGTCGGTACATTGGTGGGAATGGGGTACTGATGGTGGACAGGTGCTGGAATACTGTATTATCAAGAACCAATAATGAACACCTTTGTAATTGTTTATCTCAAATGGTATAATAAAGTATTAAGAAGGGAAGAAAGAAGAAAAGAATGAAAGAAGGAAGAAAGAAAGAAAGAAAGAAAGAAAGAAAGAAAGAAAGAAAGAAAGAAAGAAAGAAAGAAAGAAAGAAAGAAAGAAAGAAAGAAAGAAAGAAAAAAAACAAGAAAAGGAAGAGGAAGGGAGTGATAATTACTTCTTCAAAATAAAATGTGCTTATTTTTCTAGTCTTTAAATGAAGTTAGATAAAGATACCTACGAGATAACTAGATGATTCTCTGCTCATTTCAGGCAGAAACCATAAAACACAGAGAATCTTATTTTGGAAAAAATGCTGATAAAATTCCTTTTTACAACAAACATTACTGGCATGTAAATAAACATGTGATTGAGAAATAAAAACAAACTAAAAATATTGGTTAGATGAAGGGAAATAAGATCAAAGTTTTTTTTAAAAGAGAAATATAGGAAAAGTATCAAGGTGACAAAATGAAATTTCTATTTTCCAGGGATCAAAGGAAATATAATTTAAGTGACAAATACAAGTGAAGTATGGGGACCTGTGAGGTATCAAAGTAAAATAAAGTGAATTTGGAGATGAGACTAGGAAAGGTGGCCTGAGTCTTGAGTTTCAATGGACAGGTCTTACTGAATAGGAAAGTAAGAAACTTCGTCCATAAAAGCGAAGGTCACAAAGTAATGTTTCTACTTATGGTTGAACTTATAGTCCTCCCTACTAGTAGTCAGCAGCTTTCAAAGGAAGCTCTCCTTGCTGTCCATTTTGAAAAATTATAACTTTCCCCATTTAAACTTAGAAAAAGTTAGGATTCCATAATGATTGCTTAATCCTCTTTTGTTTTACTCTGTTTCCCTTTCATTCTGTTCTTTGCTCTGTAGCTTCCTCTCCTTAATAAGACACAGGGGTAATTGCCTACAAGGGCAAAGAACAGGGGTATCAGCCCATTCATTTAGATAGGCAGAGAATTATTTGAAGTCTCTAACAGAGTTCTAAGACTCCTAGACGTGATACCATATGTTGTTCATTCTCTTCTGGAATTAATCATGGGTACGACACAAAGCAGATGTCGCAGTGGATTCGTGAAATTAATAATTTTGGTTTAATCACAGCTGCCAGGATTTGGAAGTGTCTCCGTGTTGTGTGTCAAAAGCACTGACATTCAAGGGAGCTGAGCCCAGGCGAAACACGGATGTAGCTAAGAGAAAGGCACAATCTTTCTTGGAAGTCTTCCAATTCCGAACGGTAGAGGTACAGTTCCCTAACAAATCTCTAAGGGAAATTTATGCTTATCAACGTGGCAGCCAGTGCAGCATAAACAAAGACTGACAAAGAGAGCGGAAACTGACTCCAGAAGCTCTACACCCTTTGCAATAATTCAAGTGACTTACGCTTTTCCAGAAACGCATCTCGGGATATGTTTTGGGCCGAATATTTATTGCCAGGCTGAAAACCTCATTTGTCCATTCCTGAAAATTGTAAATTACACTTGCATGAACTTAAATATAGTACAGTCATTAAGCATGTTTTTATAGAGGCTACACAGGAAGCCAAACATTCAATTTGTAAGCTTTGAAAAACATCTTCCTTCATCTTTTTTTTAAGGGTGATAAAAATCGTCATCACCATATTCAAACACCTATGTAACTGCTCCCTATACACCAACAGCCTCTTCCCCCTTTGAAAACATCCACCGACAGTGAACTGGTACACTGCTTTTCACTAAGCAAATATGCTTACTGTTTACATAATGAAGAACAAATGGGTAATATATTATAAATAGAAGTTTAAGAGAGTCAAACATATTTTTTCAGTATGCTATTCGCAAATCTTCCCATTTTACTATTCAACTCAAAGCAGCTCTTACTACGTCTTAAATGCTAATCATAGTTTCTAAAATTCTCAAACCAGCTAGGTGGCGAGGAGTCACACATACAGTCCCCCTTTCGCTCCCTGACTTCCAGTCAATCCCTCAGTTGTCTTCTAGTCTTTATTCCAGCTCACCAGTGATATCATCTGTCTCTTAAGAAAATGGAAACTGCACTCAATTACTGTAGCAACACAGCATCAAGTTATGGACAACTGGAAATGCTTCAGAGTTTTCAATTCCACGCTAACTTTCTGAAAGGAATTGACTCTTTTTCACAAAAATCCACAACTATTTTTTGAATATTCAAATTTGGGCAATCTGATGATCTAAGAGCAGCGTAGGACCTGGTTTATGGAGCAAGAGTCTAATCTTGACGAGAGAGAGAGAGAGAGAGTAGAGAGAGAGAGAGTAGAGAGAGTGAGAGAGAGAGAGTAGAGAGAAAAAGTGCCCACCTCCATGGGGGAGAGGGGAGGGAAGCGGGAACACTGGTGGAGGGATGGGTGCTGGAACACTGTAAAACTGAGACCTAATCATGAACAGCTTGGTATCTGCATGTCTCATGGTGGTATAATAAAAAAAGATGTTACCAATATTTACTTGGGATAAAAATAAAGCTCCTTGAAATTAGTTATATGCAGAATATCATGGGCTAAGATATGGCTAGGGGCAGCTTATTAAAGCATCCTCCAGTCATCACAAGATATACATACGCTTTGCAGGAGTAGAGACAGATCTACCCCTGCAGTTGTCTCATAAATTCAGTGCTGAAACTCTAGTTAGTTTAGCAGTGTAAATAGAGCTTACTTAATTCTAAAATTTGTTTTTCTACTTTCAGGATAAGGTTCCTATGAGTCCTACTTAGCTTTATCTAACCCTGCTGTCAAAACCTGAATGAAGTTTTTGGTTACTTTTTCAGCTTGTGATCAATCTTTTCTCAGGAGGGGACAGCAGAGACCCAAACTAAAAGAAGGTGGAACTCAGGGTCAAGTTTTCACAGTGTTTCATCTAGAGTTTAAATGTACATATCTAAACTTTATATGTGGAGATAATTTTTTAAATTTTCTCCTCACAGATTCCCATGAGAAGTCATTCTTAACTCAATTGAAATTTATTTTCATACCACACCACAAACCAAAGACGCTTTGATTTTCTTAAAAATAAAACTATCTATGTCTCATAATTCTTGGCTCAATATTTATGTGTGCTTAATACAATGATTAACTAGTCCTTGGATATTGCTTAACTGTTGTTCACTACAGTCAGCTCAATTCTTTGCAGCTAATATCTAATGTCACAAAATATATCTGAAATCATGGCTGATAATAGCCCAGCGGCAGGGTATTTGCCTTGCAATGGGCTTACCCAGCTGGCTCAGGTTCAATCCCCGGCATCCCATATGGTCCCCTCGAGCACCAGGAGTAATTCCTGAGTGTAGAGCCAGGAGAAACCTCTACATTGCCAGGTGAGCCAAAAAAATATCTAAAGTGGAAAATATTTAGTGGCCTCTATTCTTAGAGGCCAAAGGTCTAAAGCTCTCTTTATCTCCTTCATAGTGTTTAAAGGTATTTATGTATGTATATATAAATATATGCACACACACATATTTATTTACATACATAATCCAGACTAGGAGACATGGGGAGAGCTGCTACCGGTTCCCAGCCCAGCCGCATCATGGGGCGCTCCAGGAGGGAAGGCAGTTTAGCCCTGGCCATCAGGAAGGCCACAGAGCCATCCCAATAGAGCCTCAAAGTAGGAAGCTGAGGAACCCCACATGAGGGCCCGCCGGTTTTTTTCAACATCCGATTCCACAGCTTGCTCAGAGCTCCACCCAGCAGAAGAGCTGATCATAGCCCTGCTTTTCAGAGTCCCACCCTACAGCAGCCTATTTCAAGCTCTAGCTATACCTGTTACAGAGACTCAGAGACATGGTGTAGACTGCTACCATCTCTCCCTGTGCCGAGCTGATCATGAGATGCCCAGGAGGAAGGCAGGTTGCTAGCCCTGGCCTATCACAGCAGAGTCTTGCAGGAAGCCAGAGGAACCCCACACCATGAGGGGCCACTATTTTCAACGTCCGAGACTCCATAGCTCATCATAGCTCCACCCAAGCAGAAGAGCTGATCTTTTCCCCGCTCTCAGTTCATCAATACACTTAGGGTGAGTGGCCACACAAAGTATGCCACCTGCAAGCAGAGCCTGAAAAGCTACTCAATGACGTATTTGACCCAGTATGCCAAAAACCAGTAATAATTATATATATATATAGTATAGATATAGATTATATATCAATCTGAACAATGGGAATAAAGTGATACAAGTGATATATACAGAGAGAGATTATACACATACACAGATTTGTGGTATATATGCTCCAAAATATGGCTCTGGAGTGACCACATTTTCTGTAGATAGATATAGATTCTAGAGGTATACTAAGCCCACATCGGGTATATTGGAGTTACTGCATTTTATTCCTCTTCAAAATCTTTCACATTAGTTTTATGGTTTTTGGGTCACAGCAGCTGTCTTAGTCCTGGCTCTATGCTTTAAAGAATCAGTTCAGGTGAGTGCTTGGAGAGACCATATAGCAGCTGGGGATAGAAGTGAGGTCATCTATACGCAAAACAAGTGACTTATCTGCAGTAATATCTCTCTCTGGTCTTTGTTCATATTCTTCACAGTATTTTTTTTCAGAATATTTATTCTTGACTGTCATTCTAAAAGGGAGCCTTTAGTTTGAGGTCAGAAATCAATCATGTCAGCAGTTAGTATCACGTATTGTTAACAGAAACACTGTAAGCACCCAATGTCCAACTACAATCAGTGGCACCTGTAGCATCATGTGCAAGGTGAACAACGAATGTCGCAGTGGGACTAGATCTCACCCAGATGAGTCACAGATAAAACGCAGAGTTTAAAATTCTAACGTCAAAATCATACATTCACTCATAATTTTTTTTTTTTTTAGGGAGGGATGAAAATATTCTAAGAAATATCTCATTTCTATCTCTGCTTTCCCCACTCATACATCTATTACATGACATTTATACATACAAATGTTAGTATAAATTTATATGGGAGACTCATCTTATACTTCCCCTTGAGGTGTTGCAGTGGTAAGTGGCTGTGGTGCCTGGCTGATCATGAGGTGGCAGACAGGAGAGAGGCTGTCTACTTTGCCAGGGCTCTGCCCCGTAGCTTGGATGGTTGATGGTTGACACAGAAAAAAGACTGACCTAGGATGAAACCCAGAATTACAGCAGATTCTGGTAGTTACCTGCTGGTGTATTCAATATGCCCAAAACAGTAACAATAATGGGTCTTATTCCCAACCAATTGGGATGTTACAGGCGCCTGCTCGAAAAAGTCAATGAACAACGGGAAGACAAGTGACAAGTGACAATAATATGATGTTTATTTCCAATGGTTGATTTGGAAGTCTCAATTTACTGCATGTAGATTTTGAAAGGTTCCTAGAAGTAAGCCTTAACTGTGTCACTGATAGTGGTATCATTCTTATTACAAATGCCCATAAGTCAGTAACAGTGAGGGATTTGAGTAAGACAGAACATTCTGTGTCTCATTCAGAATTTCCTGCCTGGCTGAAGGCACATTTCTTCTCATCATTGGCACTTGAATCAGAATTCATCCTCCAAGCATTTGTCTAATGGAGGCGGAAAGAATCTTTTCATGGTGAGATGGTATATGAGCCTAAGACTTTCACTCAAAAACCAGAAGATACGGAAAATTCACTGAATTTATAGTACTAGACAAAGCACTCCGAATTTGATAAAAATTGTGGTATTTTTATCCGTGTTAGATGGCATGGTTTTTTCTATTTTGTGTCGAAATGTATTTTTCTTATCTCATATTCAAAGAGAAATGGTCTTGAATAAAATATAATTAACAAACTAAAATACAGGATGGTAGTAGGGTCAATGCTAATTATTAGAATATAATATAAATTCCTCAATATGGTAATATTAAGAAAAGATTCATAATTTTTTAGGGCTAAGTGATTCAAATATTTGCGGCTACTAGAAAAAAATATCAGCCTAAGTCAGCCTAGTTTTGGCATATCAAAATGAGACAAAGGAGCTTGCCAGGCTCTGCCATGTGGTATTATACTCTGCGGGTAGTAGGCTCTCAGTTTGTGTATTTACTGATGAACCGTGAGTCACTTTTGTTGACTGTGTGGAAAATGCCAAAAACCAGCAACAATTATAGACCTCATTCCATGAGCTATGTGAATGGTTTAGAAGCTCTTCTGTGTGTTCTGGGAAAGCATACGCCTGGGCTTCACTAGTATACAACGGAAGTACTGGAGATGTTACTGGGGACCCACTCAAGCAAATAGATGAGCAAGGAAGACAAATGATATTTACCGTGATTCAAGTGAAGTCAGCCTAGAATAGGAAAAATGTATCAAAGGTACTCAGTGGTTCTAATACTTAATTGAAAAATTCTTACAAAAGTACAGAAAAATACTATATTCATCCTACAAAATTATCAAAAATCTGAATAAAACAGCATTTTCTTCTTTCTCCACTTGTTTCTCTTTCTAAGTACATTATTTTTCTTCTTCTTAGCATCCACTTTTTTGTGACCATAAATTTATCAAGAGTTTTAACATCTCTCTTATCAGCAGATGCTAGGACTAATTTTCTATTTTAGCCGAAAAAATTCTAGGAAAGATTTCTGTTGAAAATATTGTAGAAAAATAATTCAGTTAAGAGGTTAATAATGTCCATGAGATTGGGAAATCACTGGATCTGGTGACAAAAATGTCTTGTGTTGCTAATAGCGATATGGAATTTCAGTTCTGTATCATACCTTTTAGTGAAATGGTTGGAGAAAAGTCATAAATCAGTATAACGTGCATTTGAATGCATTGAAAAAATGAACTCATCAAGCAAGTGAATTATATTCATACTTCATAATTCACACTTTTTGGAATTAATTTTATGTGTCCTTCATTGTCATAAGACCACACTCTATTCTTGGCTACAGAGATTAGGTTTTTGGCATTATACACTTCCTATTATAATCTGAACTTTAATGCAATAGGTTATAAAAACTTGGAGTGCTATTATGTAACATGAGGTGAAACAGCTCTCCAACTCATAAAATACAGAAGCTTTAGTGTTAGGGTTTAGGCTATTTATGTCAGCTACACAGACATTCTTTTTTATGGACAGTTTTATGTTTTGAAGCAATATTCAGAGTAAATGTTACCCTCTCTTTTCAAGAGAAGCGAAGAACTATAGAATAAATGTGCCTGTGTATTAATGGTGCTGCATTGAATGAAACTCTTGTGGCAACAAAAGCTTTTACATGCCTGAAGGTGCAGTGTGCAGTGGGAGATGTGAAAGCTCCATCTATGGAGTTTTTTAAAGGTTATTTTGTTCAATCCCCATGTGATGGACCATTCAAAACTGTGCATTATTGGTTTCAGTCATACAGTATTCCAACA
>JAJIBD010031620.1:0-22303 GCA_021461705.1 Cryptotis parvus | reverse complement strand
GGGTTTTTTTTTTTTAATTTTTTATTTTTTACAATTACAAAGATATACAATTAAAAAGTTCATATTTGGGTTTTGGTCATACAGTGTAGCAGCACCCATCCCTGCCACCAGTGCCCATCTCCCACCACCAACGTCCCCGGTTCCCCTCCCCTCCCCCAGCCCTCCTCCATGGCAGGTTCTTTATTTCTTTCCATTTCTCTATCTTTCTTTTTCCTTCCTCTCCAGACTATGGATTACAAAACATACATTAAAAGGGTTGTCATGTGTATCCTTTTGCCTCTATTTAATGCTCAGTTCTAGGTTGGCATTAGTACCCTCACAATTGTTAGCACACTGTTCCATTTTCTGTCTTACCTAGCCTCTGACTCCCCACACGCTTGTGATAATTTCCACCTTTGACAGGACCTCCTGATGTATGTTTCACTTGACCTTGGATATTGGTATCATAATATGTACCTATATATTTATGTTATGCAGATAAATGCAGTCATTCTGTAACTGTCTCTCTCCCTTCTGGCTAATTTCGCTCAACATAATCTTCTCCATGTCCATCCATTTGTAGGCAAATTTTATAACTTCATTTTTCCTAACAGCTGCATAGTATTCCATTGTGTAGATGTACCAAAGCTTTTTTATCCAGTCATCTATTTTCGGGCACTCGGGTTGCTTCCAGATTCTGGCTATTGTGAATAATGCTGCTATGAACATAAAAGTAGGGATGGTGTTTCCGCTGGCGTATTTTTGGTTTCCCAGAGTAGATTCCCAGGAGTGGTATGGCTGGGTCAAATGGGAGTTCAATTTCTAGTCTTTGGAGGAATGTCCATATTGTTTTCCAGAAAGGCTGTACCAGCCGGCATTCCCACCAACAATGGATGAGTGTCCCCTTTTCCCCACACCCACGCCAGCACTTGTTGTTCTTGTTCTTTTGAATATGTGCCAGTCTCTGTGGTGTAAAGTGGTATCTCATTGTTGTTTTGATTTGCATCTCTCTGATGATTAGTGATGATGAGCATTTTTTTCATATGTTTTGGCCATTCGAATTTCTTCCTTGCTGGAGTTTCTGTTCATTTCTTCTCCCCCATTTTTTGATGGGGTTGTTTGTTTTCTTCTTGTAAAAGTTCTACCAGTGCCTGATATATCTTGGATATTAATAAAAGTTGGTTTTAACATCAGGAAGTCTTGTCAGTGGATGGAATCTACCGCAAGTGTGTAGGAGTTAGAGGTTAGGTAAAACAGAGAAGGGACCAGTGTGCTAATGATGTTTGAAATGATAATACTAGCCTAGAACTGAGCATTGAATATAGGCAAAGGGATATACATAACCTCTAAATGTATGTATTACAGGCCACAATGTGTAAGATAAGTGGAGAGAGAGAGAGAGAGAGAGAGAGAGAGAGAGAGAGAGAGAGAGAGAGAGAGAAGAGCAAAGTGCCTGCCAAAGGCAGGCTGGGAGAGGGGGAAGGGAATCAGGGACATTGGTGGGGGAAATGGGCACTGGTGAGGGATGGGTGCTGAAACATTGCATGACTGAAACCAAAACATGAACATCTTTGTAATTGTGTATCTCAAGGTAGTAATAAAAAAAAAAAATTTTAAATAAATAAAAAAGTAAAAAAAGTCAATCACTGATTTTATGTAAATTTTATGTAGATTTACTAACCTACCAGTCCTGAATCAGGATTTGAAAACACTGTTTGTTTTTTGAGCCATAACCTTCAGTGCTCAGGATCTTCTGAGGGTCTGGGTATCGAATCAAAGTCAGTCACATAAGGCAAGCACCCTATCCACTGTATCATCACTCCTGCCCCAGTAATGCTGTTTTATTACAAACAGAGGGAAAATAATACTGTGATCAGAAAGAATGTGATATTAAAGCCAAACCTTGAAACAACTGTTGCAGTTGGCCTCAAAGGGATTAATTTAGAGAACACAGGGAAAGGTCAGGTTGCCTATGTTTGAAAGCCCTACTCTCAGCACCACTATGAAATCAAAGTGACTCACCTAATCTTAGTTGAGACCACTGTGAGTGGAGGAATTCAGACTCTATGCTCTAAGACAAAATCACTACAGCATGCATATTAAAAGTTGCAAAAATATTCATCTGTCCAGCAGTCTACTTGGACGTTAATTCGCTTTATAACATTCCAGAAAAAAAAGGTCATCAACTTTTAAAGTGGTTATTATCTCACAGCACAACTTTTAAGCAACAATTAACACTTGATGTCCAAAATTAAATAGGTATTTTATTAATTTAGGAGAGATGCAGCAGGCATTTATAGACCATTTCAAATGCAGTTTTGCCTCACCCAAATAAAGAATTTACCCCAATGAAAATTTAACCTGGTAGATGGGTCTTGCTAAAAACCTGGAAACTAGATCCCCTACCCATCAGCCACTGCCTAAAAGGGAAGAGAGCATTACTAAGTTACCTTAGGCACTCACACTGCTGAGAAACTTAATGGATTTTCAAATTGGGACCCTCTCTCCAGGAATAAAATGTACTCCATATACATTTTCCAGAGATCAGACTGACAGATTTCTGTGAACCCATAAAGAAACTAAAATGTCTCTTTACAAAAACACACTTAAAAGCTAAGTTATATGTCTGCTAACTTTGAACATGTCTTTACATGTGGCCAGTAAAAGCAGAAACTAACAATTTTCTTTACAGCAGACTCATCAGTGTTCAAAAGAAAGGAACAAAGGCTTATGCTACAGTCACTATTTTCTTTTTCCTTAAGCACTCTGCCCTTCCTGGATCAAGGAAAGCTATTTTCTTCAGGAGGTCTTAATGCTGTCAAAAGTGAGCATGCGAATGCACACCTTTACATAGGCAGGGTCTGTGCCCATTTGTCAGCATAAGAAATTGTAGAAGATGTGCTTTCGGCCAAGTATTCCTTCAAGATGTAAGGCGGTGAATATATTGGAAGAATGTTGCAGGCAAATAGATATGGGGGACTGCTGCAGGTGAGGCAGAAGCAGCGGCGGCAGGTCTCTGTCTGATCGTGATTCACAGGTTCTTCAATATTTTCAAGAATAAAAAATATTGAATAATAAAGATGCTCAGACTCAGAATTAGAAAGTAGAAAAGTTTATTGGAAAGTAGAGGAAAAAGGAAAAGAACTCCCTTTGGGGAGGAACTTTTAAAGTAAAGGAGTCTCCTGTAGACTCCTTTAATGGCCTCCTGCATTGTTATCAACCAAGTATTACAGAGAATGCCAGACAGCTTCAGGGGGTGGTCTGGCTGGTTTGGGTCTTTCTGGCTATCTACCTCAGGTATTGTTTGTTATCTTAGTCTTGTGACTCCTGGTTCCAAAGAGAATTGTATGATTCTGGGAAAGCCAGGAATGTTAGAGATAGGGCCTTAGGATGAGGCGGGGTAGGTTAATGGGAGAACTGGGGCTGCTGACAAGGAGGAAACTGTGGGCTTCTCTCAGGTCTGCAAGGGGAAACTGAGGCTTCCTCCCTTCATTCCCCTCTCAGAGATGAAACCCTGACTGCAGTCAGGAAATGGGATGACTCAGCCTGGCTACTTCCTGCTGGCTTGGGGCGGAGACTGGGGGCCCAGTGCAGTCAAGGTATCTCCTGAGGGGGCTGTCCAGAGGACCATGATACCACGCTTCCTCCTTCAGGACTTAGTAATGAGTTTTAGGGATATAATAAAACTTAAGAAGAAATTGCCTATGGCTAAAGCAATAATACAATGAGGAGCACTTATATTGCATGCAGCTGACCCAGGTTGAATCCCTGGCAACCATGGGATTCCTGCATGCAGAGTCAGGAGTAAACCCTTAGCACTGCTAAGTGTGGTGTGCACCCCACTGGGGCCCAGTGGAGTCAAGGTATCTCCTGAGGGGCTGTCCAAAGGACCATGATACCAAGCCTCTATCTCCTGCATCTGTGGTTCCATGTTGACCACCATCTGTAGTTTATGGCTTCCAATCGATAGGGAGGGATCATACTAGTTAGCTCTTAAGCAGATGAATGTGACCCTTTCAGTACAGGAGAACAAGATACTCAGAATCACCCTGGTGCAGATAATAATAAGAAGGACCCTACGGGTACCATCTAGATTACATGAAGCTCATGAAGTTAAGATGTATTACTTTATACCAGCCCCTCTCTCTCTCCAGTGTTTTACATAAGAGATAATCTCGGGATTAGTCCTTGGCATAACCTTTGTTTATACCTGCAATAGGGTGTGGCACTACACTCTGTTTAGAGTTCTTTGTTGACAAGACCCTCCCTGGATTACTTTGGTGTATATAAGGGGACCGACTTGAGGCCCTTTTTGGCTTTAGCCTTTTCGCTTTCGGCTTTTAGCTCCTCAGCTTTCAGCTTTTGGCTTTTGCCCTTTTGCTCTTTGGCCTTTTTGCTCCTTCTTCTGGGTAGGACTCATCTCAGGTGAGATCCTCTCTTTTTGGTGGGAGACCTAGGCTCTTTTGTATGGTCTAAGTTCAGACCAGAGCTAGAGTTTGTTCATTATATTGGAGTGCTGTGGAAGAGCTTTTTGTACTATTAAGAGCCTTTTTGGAACTGCACCGGACTCGTGAGTTTTCATCCGTTCCTTTGGCGTCCTCGGAGGTAGAAGAGAACTTCTGTCCTGACACTGTCGGGGACCCCGCGGCGTTCCCTGACAGGGAATGTGACTAGATCCTCCCAGGCCACGTAAGTTTGCGAAATAATCTCCTCACAATCATGCTCTGAGCTGCCTGTTTGGTCAGGGAGGAAGGTGGCAGGGTTGAGACTGGCACACTGGTGGAGAGCCACTGTGGGTCCCTCTAGGAGCAGTGCCTGGTACTTTAAGAGGTGGCTATCTGAAAGCCATAGTCCACTCTTAGAATTAAGTAGCCCAGACACGTCATGAGGTGAATGGACTGTTAGATCTCTT
The DNA here is from genome assembly GCA_021461705.1 of Cryptotis parvus. NCBI lineage: Eukaryota > Metazoa > Chordata > Mammalia > Eulipotyphla > Soricidae > Cryptotis > Cryptotis parvus. The sequence continues at coordinate 17,412 of JAJIBD010031620.1, read as the reverse complement.
CCCGGAGTTAGTTTGACAGCTTCTGGTAAAAAGGAGAGCAGTAGCAGCCAGGGCCCTGAGACAGGCTGGCCAACCCTTAGCCACCACATTTAGCTCTTTTGCTGAGATATCCCACCGGCTGCTGGGCAGGGCCTAGGGGCTGAGTGACAACTCCAAGCGCAATTCCTCCCCTTTCATGTACATAGAGGTGAAACTCCTGACCAGTCGGCAGCCCCAAGGCCAGTGCCCTAAGACATGCCTTCTTCAATTTATCAAAGGCATCCTGTAACTCAGGGTTCCACAATATAAAAGTTAGTTTTACTTTGTTGAGCCTCAGCTTATGGCTCTATAAAGGGGCCGAGCTATTTCCCCCATATCCTGGGATTCACAGCCTACAGTATCCCGTAATGCCCAGAAATTCCCACAGCTATTTGAGATTGCGAGAACGGGGTGATCCACAATTGGGCTCACCCGGTCTGTCCCTTAGACTGCGGGTCCCCCTGTTTGAGGGTTAGTCCAAGGTATTTGACAGACTGTTGGCAAAGCTGGGCTTTCGTTTTAGAGACTTTATATCCACACTTTGCCAGAAAGTTAAGAAGATGCTGAGTGTCCTCTTGGGGAAGCCTGCTCAGTGGGTGAGCATAATAAAAGGTCATCTACATATTGAATACCTACACTCTGGGTGGTCCAAAACTGCTGTAAGTCTCTGGCCAAAGCTTGTCCAAACAGGTGGGGACTGTCGCAAACCTTGGGGATGAACTGTCCAGGTGAGCTGCCCTGCTTGTGTCTCAGGGTCCTCAAAGGCAAATAAAAATTGAGAGTCAGGGTGCAAAAGGATGCAAAAGAATGTGTCCTTCAGATCTAGGGCGGTGAACCAGGCTGTGGAGCTTGGGATGTTAGACAGCAATGTATACGGATTGGGAACCACAGGATGAATAGGAATTACAGCCTCATTAATCAAGCCGAGGTCTTGTACCAGTCTCCACTCCCCACTGGGTTCCGGACACACAGAATCGGGGAGTTACATGGACTATTACAAGGGAACAATCAAGCTCAATCTTTTTAGCCTAACTATTACAGGAATGAGACCTTCTCTTGCCTCTGGTCTCAAGCAGAACTGCTTCTGCTGAGGATAAGCAGCTTCAGGGAAATTCGGACTGGCTGTGCCCTTTTTGCCCTTCCTATTTCACCAGGGGCTGCCCAGACTTGAGGGTCCACCTCTACTTCAGTTATTGGTAAAAAGAGGGACAGGATTAGGTCCCACTAACACTCGTGTTCTTAAAGCAGCCAGAATGTCTCTCTTCCCAGTAGAGGAGCTGGGCTCTCAGGCACTACCAGAAAGGAGTGGGTAAAAATTAGCCTGTTCCAATGATACCCCGGGCGGGGTAAAGACACGAGTGTATGGGTGGGGAGAGACACCCCGCACGGTGACAGACTTCGAGGACAGACGTCCTGAAAAAGGAGAGGAAGGACTGAGAATGCTGCCCGGTATCAAAAAGGAAGCTGATGGGGAGGCCCTCTACCTCTAAAGTTAACCGGAGGCTTCTGTAGAGTTATCATAGTCTCATATAATGGGGCCTCTAGCACTGGTAGCACTCCAAAAAAAAAACAGCCAACCCCATCAAAAAATGGGGGAGAAGAAATGAACAGAAGCTTCCAAAAAGAAGAAATTGAATGGCCAAAAGGCATATGAAAAAGTGTTCTTCATCTTTAATCATCAGGGAGATGCAAATCAAAACAACAATGAGGTACCATCTCACACCAACAGACTGGCACACATCCAAAACAGCAAGAACAACCGGTGCTGGCATGGATGTGGGGAAAAAAGGGACTCTGATCCACTGTTGGTGGGAGTGCCGACTGGTCCAGCCCTTTTGGAAAACAATATGGGCATTCCTCCGAAAGCTAGATATTGAGCTCCCATTTGACCCAGCAATAGCACTCCTGGGAATATACCCGAGAGACCGAAAAACACATAGCAGAAACACTATTTGTACTTCTTTATTCATCTCTGCGCTATTCACTATAGCTAGAATCTGGAAACAACCTAAATGCCCGAGAACAGAGGACTGGCTAAAGAAACTGTGGTTCATCTACACTATGGAATACTATGCGGGCTGTCAGAAAAGATGACATTATGAAATTTACCTGCAAATGGATGGACATGGAGACTATCATGCTGAGTGAAATTAGTCAGAAGGAAAAGGACAGATATAGAATGACTGCATTCATTAATACAACATAAATAGATACCAGTGTTTTACTAAATGTGGGAAATGGTAATGGCAGATTAAAACTCACCATTGAATATACACAAAGAGACTTAATTGATAAACTCTAAATACCTGCAGGACTAGCCACAATGTGTAAAATAAGAGGGAGAGAGAGATGCAGAGACAGAGAGAGACAGAGAGAGAAAGAGAGGAAACTGGGGTACCTGCTATTAAGGCAGCATGGGGGTGGGCGGGAGGGGGGGGGTACATTGGTGGTGGAAATGGGGCACTGGTGGAGGGATGGGTGCTGGTATACTGTATTACCAAGAACCAATTATGATCACCTTTGTAATTGTATGTTTCACTGTGGTATAATAAAAAAATTAAAAAAAAAATAATGGGGCCTCTAGGGCAAGAGCCTCAGGACCCATTATCCCAGATCCCCGCTGGCCTGGGGAATTGTGCCTTTGGGGCCTTCGCCCTGAGGGCAGTCCCTCTTCCAGTGGTTCCCTTTGCAAAGGGGCAGGGTCTAAGAGGCTTCCCTGGTTTGGGGCAGTTCTTAAGAAGTGTCCAGTCCCATTGCAGCGGTAGCTCTTGGGCTTCCCGCCTTCCCAGTCTCTCCTGTAATCTGCCACTCTAAGAGTCACCACCAATGCCTCAGCCTTTTCTCTGTTTGTTTTCTTTGTTTGTTTGTTTGTTTGTTTGTTTGCTTTTCCAGGTCCGAAGCTTCCTCCCTCCTCTCATCGGGAATAATAGACCTTGTTGGCCAGTTCAAGAAGGCGGCCTATAGTTTCCTCAGGGCCATTTGGGACCTTCTGAAGTTTCTTTCTTATGTCGAAGGCAGCCTGGGAGATAAACTTGTCCCGTAGAATCAGCTTGCCTCATAACTGTCAGGGTCTAGGTTTGTGAACTTCACTAGCGCTCCCCTCAGTCGTTCAAGAAAAACTGTGGGGTCTCATCAGGTTCCTGTTTAATGAGAGCCACTTGGCTGTAATTGAGAGGCTTAGCCCTGGCCCTCCTTAGCCCTTCCATTATGCACTGAAGAAAATGGTTGAATTGCCATTGTCCCTCTCCGGTGTTATGTGACCAATTAGGGTCCGAGAGAGGGACTGCTTGATCCCCTGAAGGGAATTCAACTGGTTCCCCGGTTCCTGAGTCCTCTATCTCGGGTTCCCCTGGCCCTCCTGTTCCTGTCTCTGAAGAACTGGCCTCTGCCTGGGGCTGAACCTGGAGTTCTTCTCCTCCTATTGTGTCCCGAGGCCTGGCGTCTTCCCTTGCAGGGGGTCTCCTGGCCAATACCTCATCCCCATAGCGAATCGCAGATGCCAGAACTGGAGTCCTTCTCAGCAGCAGTGGGTGTTTGCCTCAGGATAAGCATCACATCCCTCCAGGTGAGATCAAAACCCAAAAGCACAGATGACAGCTCCCCTATGTATTTATCGGGTCATCTATAGCTTCCCAAATCCTTCTTAATCAGTTTTAAGTCTTGGAAGGAAAAGGGCTTATAAACCTTAGCAGAATTTCCTAAATTGTTAGGGGGAGTTCACGTAATGGAAGGATGCGGGAGGAGGTTGCTGCACTATAGTGAGAGAGAGAGAGAGAGAGAGAGAGAGAGAGAGAGAGAGAGAGAGAGAGAGTAGTGACCAGGCTGCCCTGAAACCCGGCTCAGGCAGAGGGGCTGTGGGTGAAGACATTGCCTCAGGATTAGGAGCAGAACAAGCAGTTAGAGACCCAGAGGGAGTGGCACAGAAAGCAGAGGTGCCAATACTTCTCCCCCAAAGCCTCATCCCCTGAGGGGTTAATGCTAGGGGTTAGGCTGACTGAGAAATAGAAGGAGCTGGAGCTTCCCTCCCTTTTCTGGGAAATCTTTGTCTCCTGCTAGATAGGGAGGAGGAGAGGGAAGTGAAGAAGGCTTTTCTCCCCTCCAGTCCCCTGCAGTAAGGGGTATACGTTGGCCTTAGAGTAATCCCCTTCAAGAACCCTTTCTTACAGCACAGCTAGGGTAGCAGGGTCCAACAGACACTTTTTACAAAGGTCAGGGAGTTTTCACAACTCTCAAAACAACTTAACATAACATACGGAATTTCTGACCATTTCCCCATATGTTGACAAAACAGGTCTAGCTGATGAAGAGCAGCATAATTGATACTTCCCCTCCTCCGGCCATTTTTCACCACCATGCAAAGGATACCTGGGCCATGCCTTTGGCAGAAAAATATCAACCTGTCCTTCTTGAGAGTTTTAGGATCGAAGCGCTTGCCAGTTCTTACGAATGCACTCTAAAGGAGTGACTCTGGAAGTGCCGTTCCCCATCTGTAGAAATAAGGAGATTCCTGAGCGTCCCATAGTCCCTACTCGCTACCCGATGGGGGAAGAGAGCCCCCTCACTTCCGCTTAGATATTCGAACCCTGCAGCAGAGGGTTAGAGCCGGCCTTGTCGGACTTAGCTGCCCTTACCGATGAGGAGTGCCCCTTCATAAATGCCCTGTGTTGCAACAAGGCCAAACCAGCATCAGAAAACCAGACAAAAAACGTTGTGCTTCCTACATACAGAGATCCTAGTCAGGAGAGAAGGACCACTGCACTTGGCTTAAGTGTCAGGCTCCTGCTGAGGGCTTGAAACAGCCCACCCCCGGATGAACCAAGGAGCTCTGGTTGCCAGAAACATCAGCCCCGGATCCTGAGCTAATGTAAGCAGGCACCAGCCTCCAAATAGATGGGGAAGTATGTAGATACCTAGAGGTTTCAGCCATTCCCTGCTTCCTAGTGCTCTGAACGAAAGATTTGTGAACTGCCTTGGGGAGTGAGATGGAGATGGATTAGATCTCTCCCAGGGAAGCAAGCTTTCTCAGGGTCAGTCCCAACGAAAATAGGGATCCCACCAAGAGGAGAGGTCTAGGGGTTCTACGTTCTGGTGAGACCTGAGGATAGAGACCAAGAAGGGGATATCTCAGGATATCGCTGAGGGCTGGATGCGAGCCTCTAAGCTGAGGTGAGGCCACTGAGACAGAAGGAGAACATAGAAGACTTCCCAGGGCTCACGCTGCGAGGGCTCGATGCGAACCTCTAAGCTCGAGGTGAGGCCTTGGTAGGCCACTTACGCTGCGATAGGGCACGCGCCCCTCTCCGGTCTTTGGGACAGAAGGAAGAGCAGAGGCTTTGGGGTTGCCGGAAAGGAACCCGACTCCCTAGACTGCAACATTCCACTCTCCAGGGGAAAGTGGGGATCACAGAGACGGGAAGCCGGACAGACCTTTCAAATCCACCTTAAGAACGGCCACGAAGTGCTAGTCACCTTCCAACTGGTGGGTGGATGCCCATTTTGCTTGGTAGGACTAGAGGACTAGGTGTCCAAAACAAAAAGAGACAGGTAACAGAGATCTGAGTTTGGCCACACTTACCGCTCTTCTCCATAAGTGGGATCAGGACGCAGCCCCCAAAATGATGCAGGTGAGGCAGAAGCAGCAGCGGCAGCAGGTCTCCTGTTCAATCGCAATTCCCAGGTTCTTCAATATTTTCAAGAATGGAAATACTGAATAATAAAAGATGCTCCAGACTCAGAATTAGAAAGTAGAAAAGTTTATTGGAAAGTAGAGGGAGAAAGGAAAGGAACTCCCCTTGTGGGGAGGAACTTAGTATAGGACTAAGTTAAAGTAAAGGAGTCTCGTGTAGACTCCTTTAATGGCCTCCTGCGTTGTTATCAACCAAGTATTACAGAGAATGCCAGACAGCTTCAGGGTGGTCTGGCTGGTTTGGGTCTTTCTGGCTATCTACCTCAGGTATTGTTTGTTATCTTAGTCTTGTGACTCCTGGTTCCAAAGAGAGTTGTATGATTCTGGGAAAGCCAGGAATGTTAGAGACAAGGATTTAGGATGAGGCAGGGTAGATTAATGGGAGAACTGGAGCTGCTGACAAGGAGAAACTGTGGGCTTCTCTCAGGTTGGCAAGGGGAAACTGAGGTTTCTCTCAGGTCTGCAAGGGGAAACTGAGGCTTCCTCCTTCATTCCCCCTCTCAGAGATGAAACCCTGACTGCAGTCAGGAAATGGGACAATGAGTCAGCCTAGCTACTTCCTGCTGGCTTGGGGCGGGGACAGGGGCCCAGTGCAGTCAAGGTATCTCCTGAGCGGGGCTGTCCAGAGGACCATGATACCACGCGCCTCCTTCAGGACTTAGTAATGAGCTTTAGGGATATAATAAAACTTAAGAAGAAATTGCGTATGGCTAAAGAATAATACAATGAGGAGCACTTATATTGCATGCAGCTGACCCAGGTTGAATCCCTGGCAACCATGGGATTCCTGCGTGCAGAGTCAGGAGTAAACCCTTAGCACTGCTAAGTGTGGTGTGCACCTCCCCAAAGAAAAGGAGAAGAAATTGCCTAACCCTGAAGTAACCCAAAGGCATCCCTTTGGAATGCAAATCCTGAGTTCATTGGAGATAAAGAAACCGAAGCATCACCCTGAAAAGGTTGGATACCCTCAGAAAAGAGAATCTAAAGACTACAATTAGGAATATTAAAAGAAGCTACAGGAGAATAATAAGAATATGAAAAGATCGCCAAGAGTCCAAAGATTTCCCTGTGACAACACTCAGATTAACTTTTACATATGAAGTGAAATCTGGGAGAATAGAACTTCTACATAAAAAGAGAAATCCAGAGAAATTTGGAGAAATAGTATATAACCTTCTCCCCAAAGCCAGTCTCTGCCTTTTTTTTCCTCTGGAGAATCCCATATTCTCTCCTGAACACTTATGCATACTTCTCTTTCTTCCCCCTCACATTTCTAAATTTCTTTCAATAAAAACTAATTTGCCTTACATACACAAATCTATTTGTATTTATAAATTCTAGGACCCTAAACATCAGAATTTTGAAGTTTTCTTATCCAGATTTTTATGAGATCATATAAACCACTAATCTCTTCTCAGCCCATTCATATATAGGAGGTAGGAATAAAATCTATATCACAAGTATTAATTCAATATTCATTTGTTCTTCAAAAGTAAATCGAGCTTATCAGTGTTAGGTGAATTGCCATAAATACAAATGACTTCTTAAACCCAACTTTCAGAGTTTTTATGAAGTTTCTTTGACTGAAAAACTATAAGATATCTTAGAATCTATCTACTCTACTGTCTATTCAAGGAGATAGAAATATTTTTTTTAAAATCCTGGAAGATGCCTTAGTAGAAAAAAATGGAAAGAAAAATATGACTGTGATCTAAACTATAGAGATATAACCACAGTAACCTTGAAATTTCTATATTTTCAAGTCTCTGTAAATTATAGATTCAACAACAGTCAGATTAACATTCCAATGTCAAGTAGCATGTACTTCACATGTGTAATTTATTTAATCTTCAAAATAACCCAATAAGGTAAGTCCCAAAGTATTACATCTTACAAGAAAACTGTGACATAAAGAAATAAACTTTAAAAAGCTGTGTTCAAAAGGAGAGACAGAGAGAGAGGCAGAGAGAGACAGAGAGAGAAAGAGAGAAAGAAAAAGACAGAGAGAGAGAGAGAGAGAGAGAGAGGAAGAAGAAGAAAAGTACCTGCCACAGAGGAAGATGGGGGGTTGGGGGAACTAGGTGGGAAGGAAACTGGGGACATTGGTGGTAGGGGAAATGTACATTGGTGAAGGGATGGGTGTTGGAACATTATATAACTGAAATCCAGTCACGAAGAATCTTGGAACTGTATATCTCATTCTGATTCAATTAAAACAATTTTTTTTGCCTTTTTGGGTCACACCCAGCAATGCTCAGGGTTTTTCCCTGGCTCTGCACTCAGGAATTACTCCTGGCGGTGCTCGGGGGACCATATGGGATGCTGGGGATCCAACCTGGCCGGCACAGGCCAGCCACGTGCAAGGTAAATGCCCTACCCACTGGGCTATCGCTCCAGCCCCAATTAAAACAATTTTAAGTAAAAATAAATAAATAAATAAAAAGCTGTGTTCATCTTTCTATTTGATAGTCATCCATAGGTACTTTTTTAGATGTATACAAACAAGCAGGTAAAAAAAAGGGGTGCTTTTGCATTTTAGTTTTCCAAAAAATTAAGCAGGATATTTATTATAAACAAAATTTCCAAGAGCAAATTTTACAAAGAGTGACTATTGCATAAGAGATAATAAATATTCATAAGGGGAAGTAATGTAATCAATGTTCTGCATTTATCCCTCTCTGCATTTCTTTTAAAAAGAATTCACACCTGAAGACACAGTCTAGATGCAGAGCCTATGTGCTAGTCCTCAAGTGGAAAGATCCTAAAACCCATCTTAGGACTAAATAAATCAGAAGGAGAAAAAGCAAATGCTGAATGATTGCACTCATGTATGTAATATAAAGAAAGCGAAGCAAATGAGCATCAAAACAAAATAAAATAAACCCCTTACATCCTATCAACAGAATTGTGGTAAACAGAAGGGAAATGGATGGAGGTTTGAAGGAATGACAGAGGGGGTCAATTGGATGCTTTTAGAGAAAATGCTAGGCCTTTTGGTTGTGTGTAGACTTAACAGTGTGCTGTATATTGTTGAGGTGTGCATACCTGAAATGTATACAATGTGGTAAGCCAATGTTTCTTCTAAAAATTTTCAGGAATAAGACTAAAGAGCAAAGAGGATCCTTTTGCTTCTTAAATGATTTTCTTTATAAACTGGAGATGTAGTATGGGGGGGTGGGGGGGAGTGGTTAACCTTGAATTTTGCTATAAACTGGCTATAATCCCAAACCTTTCCAACAAAAACAGATTTTTTTCTCTCTTGTTCAGCTTGGAAAACAGACTAAAGATAACAGATCATGCAACTGAAGTGAAATTGTGTTGTGCTGTTTCCTGTTTGAGAATCAAAATGAGAAGAAATACTGCACTACAGTAACCTGATGAAGCAGATTATACAAATGAAACTAAAAAGGTTCCCTTGGCTTCCCTAGTCCTCTCTCTCCAAATCTTCTAGAACCTTCTAATGTTGCAGAGTTTTCTGGTCTTACCTATGCACACCCCTTCCCCTGCTTTCTACTTATGCTGCCAAGTCTCTCCTATAAAGGATTCTCGACACAAATATAAAAAGTCAGTGCTCGCCAGGAGTAATTTCTAAGCCAAGAGCCAGGAGTAACTCCAGAGCATCATTGGATGTGCCCCAAAAAAAAGCGAAAAAAAAAAGTCAGTGCTCAACAACTATATGCATCATTGCATCTTTTCCCTTTTATTCTGTTTGAATGAGAGGAAAAAAACTAGTACCAATACCAAAACCTAATTTCTTAATTTTTCTGAATTTATTCCCCTTCCCATCTCTAACCAATCTTTTTCATCTGCTGTTCCATTTATATCATGATTTTCAAGTTTTTCTCTTTAAGGTCTTTCTAACATTGTACAAACATGACTTTCGAGGTCTCTATTTGCTACCAAGTTCTTCCAGTTACCCATTTATATCTCATCTCCCCAATCTTAAACAGGCATTCTTGCATTCTCACTTTTATTTCATTTTTACCCTAATCTAAATTCTGTTCAAGTCTCCTTTGTGGTTGCTAATTTCCAAGTCTGGCCTCAAACAGTTCTACTGGTTCCTTGTGCAAGCTTACTGCTCCATTAGTTAGAGGCAGGCATTCTTCTTCTTCTCTTAATACTGATAGGTGTGTAACTGCTTTGATGCCTGCACTAAAGTGGAAGCTGGGCACTACAGAGTACCTTGAAGATTCTGCTTCCTTCTTTTGAACTTTCTCTTGGAATACTTAAACTGAGAAACTAGCAACTGGTGATGTTCAGGGACCATGTGATGTTAGAAAGTTATCTAGGGTCTTTCATGTGGTTTTCATAGAAGTTAACTCCTGTTCTATCTCCCAGGATACGCCATGATTTTTGTTTTCCTTTGTCTGTGGTTGTACATTTAGGTTGTTTCCAGATTTGATTATAGTGTAAGTAGCAATGCAATGAACATAGATGTGTATGTATATATTTTCAAATTAATATTTTTGTTCTTGGAACAGATGTCAATAAATGGGTCATAAATAGCATCATCACAGGATCATATGCGCGAGTTCTACTTTCATTTTTTACGACTCAGTGTTTTCCATAGTCTGAACTAAATAACATTCTATCCACAGCAAATAAAGATACATATCTCTACATCTATGCTAAATCTAGAATTATTTTAATGATAATTTATCCCAATAAACATGCAATTCTCACATTTATGTCATTCACCATTGTGATAGGTAGTTTCCAGTATGTTTTTCTGTGATACCAATTCTTGGTAATCACACGCCTATGTAGTAAATTCCCCAAACTTTATAGTAACATCTTGCTAGTCAACTCTAATCTACTGACATCTCAAATTGCAAATTTTAACCAAAGAAATTGCCATTTAGAAAGACCAAAAAGTCAAGAAACTGAGGATAATCACTGGCCAGCAGGCCTTGAAGAACCAGCACCACATATGTGAGCTTACAAGCAGACTTTCCCAAAGTCTGCCTCGACATAAGATGATACCATGAATTAGGATACTCACCTGAGCCATGACCCACAGAAACTGAATTAGCGTGTGTTGTTTAAAGTCACTAAATTTTAGCAGTGAAGAGATCATACAGTAGGCAAGATGTTGGTCTGCAGAAGCTGAGGCTGTGGCTCAAAATCCCGCTTACCACATATGGTCTCCAGGGCACGGTCAGGAATGCCCCTGAGCACCCATGGGGTGTCCCAGAAAACAAAAATAGTCACTAAATTTTAAGGTAGTTTTTAGTGTAATTATATAGTCTTTGTGTCTCCTATACAAGAAATGATAAATACTAGTGTTTAAAATATTTGAAGCAATGTTGTCAACATAGTACATTTTGATTCATTGACTGATCCCAAAGATTTAAGTAAATGACAAATGTTATTCAACTAGTAGGGATTAGAGTAACTGCTTGGATTAAGACCTCAGTATGCATTGACTTAAAAAATCAATTTATATCACTATTATTATGCAAAGCAACATTGTTTGAGAGCTCCTGAAATGCACTGATTATTGTCAGACTCTATTAATCAGTGCTCATGTAATGGACGCTCATGTTGACTAGTTGCCTTTAGTGCTGGTGGGTGACTTAAATATGTGTTCCTTAATCCAATGTAAACTTTTACATATTAGATAAGGAAATCATGCAGAAGAGTTTAGTCATTGGTCATGATTTATAGCATGAGATTTATGGTCAAGATAGGTGAATCTGTTTTATTGCCCTAAGTATTATTAGCTTCAGTGTAAGCAAGCCATTGTTTTACCTTGTCCAGCAAACGGCATTTTCACAGGCTACCTACTGATTATGAATTTTATATCATACTGCATGATATTGTCTCCTATTTTCACACCTGTAAGCAGGGCCATGTGACTCAATTATTTTTCTTGCTGACTTTGGAGTGACTTCCAAATATAATAGTAGCAGAATATGACTTTATTGCAAAAATTGAAACCAGTCTAGGAAATCTTGCACATTGACATATTCTAGGAGTAAAAACTGAACCACAGCAGTAATCATTTCATAAATCTGATCCGAATAACAGAAATGGGTGGGACTAAATTCTTCAGCATGAGTCTATTTTACCTCTTGAGATTTGTGGATGTTTGGGCAGCCCTATAACAGCAAATATGTTACATGACCATGAGTCATTCTGCCATCACTTCAAGGCTGTTTTGGTAGCTGGCAGGAAGTAATGTGTGTCTCTGGAGCATAAAATTGGTCTCAGTATAGGTGGAGGCCAATGAAGAACTTAATATAATATAAACATTGTATTCCTAAACAATTTACAAGGTCATCCCCACCCTATAGTAAAAGTCAAATCTATCTCTAAGAGTTTCCACACCAGTTTATAATATACTACTTGGTTTGGGACTAGCAAAGATAGGGGGCCCTGACAATAAAGATTGGGAAAATCACTATGCCTGACTCCAACACAGCCCAAACATGGAAGGTATTTTGAAATGCAGGAAACACATTGAGAATCCAAGCAAAAGATGGACCCTTCTGGAAGAAGAGGCTGTGGGACAGAACAGACTGTGATAAGAATATCAAAAGGAACATCCAAAGTCTAACCTCTCCTCCATGGTAGTACTCTAGCAACAGAATTTGGGGAGCAGTTTGGGAAACTTCATAAAAACTAAATTTGCATAGGCAAAATTAGGCATTCCATCATGTTGGGGTCACCAGTATGCCTGCCTGAGATGTGTGATTCCTTTCCTTTACTTCATGAAACACATTCTCTATCTCGCCTGCAGCTCTACTCAGAACGTGCCTTTGGTTGACCCTCTTGACTCTCTGAAGAAACCCATGCTCTCTTTTAAACATACAACTCTCTTTTATTTCTCAAGCATATATCTTACTCAGTGTTTGTCTCCTTCCCAAAATTCTTTTCTACAAGTGTAGGTGACAGACAGTAGGCAAAATATAGAGAAAAAAATAAAATCCTGGGGAGAGGTCAGGACTGACTTTGTCTTTTTACACAAGGAACAAATTCCATGCTCCATTCTGAATTCATAGTTTCCAAATAAAACTGGATGGTAGTGATGAATTTCTGGACAGTGAAATTTGAGCGGACTCAGCTCTTTTTAGGGACTGCCTGGTGAAGCTGGTAAGATATCAATGTCTAGGCCACCTGCCCCCGAGGTGTTGCAGGTGTGGCTGTGGGGCCTGGTTGTGTTGGCAGGTGGAAGATAGGAGGTATGCTTGTCTACACCCCCAAGGCTCTGCCCCGTGGGCCCTGGATGGTGGATGATCTGACATAGGAAAAGACGGGGCACCCTGGGATGAACCCAGAGCCATGGCAGAGCCTGGCAAGCTACCTGTGGTGTATTTGATATGCCAAAAACAGTAACAATAGAGATGAACTGGATAAGGGACAGATGCACAGCTATGCTGCCCAGCCCACATGGAGCAGCCCATGGAGTCTCTGAGGGAATTACCTAGTCCCCAGTCGGACCAACGTAGCTCCTAGGGTAAAAAGCAGTCATGTGGGGGAAAGCCACGCTGCCCAGAATTGTAGCAAGGATTTGGGCTCCTCCTTCTCCATGCTGGTGGGCATGGCTATAGGCTCGCAGCTTCCACAATCAGATGAACTGGACAAGGGGAAGACCAGACGCACAGTTGTGACAGTGCACAGCCGGGCAAGAGACTTAGATAACAAATGTAGGCTAGGACGAGGTCCTTCCCAGGATCTTTCACATCTGTACACCATAATGATCATTGTAGTTGTAACAAACTGAGGAGATTGATGGAGAATGAGGAAATATAATGTCACACTAGAACTCACTACTGAATATACACATAGATAATTGCATCATAAACTGTAAGGCAAGTCACAAGGTGTAGGAGGAAGAGAGAAATATAGAGACAAATAGAGATAGAGAGACAGATGAGAGATCTCAGACACGGGGAGAGCTGCCATCCGGCTCTCCCCTAGCTCAGCTGACCATGAGGGCTCCCAGAAGGCAAGATGGGTTTTGGGAGTGGGTCCATCACTTCTATAGAGCCTCAGAAGCAGCTGGATGAGACTTGCTCACCATAATAGCCGCCATTATCATTGTCCAGACCCCACAGTTCATCAGAACCCACTCAAGAGACACACTGATCTCAAGACCAGCTCAGAGCAGCCAAGTTCAAGCCCAGGTAGGTGGCTCTCAGAGGCAGAAGTCACTAGACACTCCTGGAGATGGAGCTGGGGTACCCTATTCCTCTCTGACCTATCCTGGAGGCCTGGTCGCCCCGCCACGAACTGCCTCCCTGCTCTGGGCCATGATGCAGAGATTCAGAAGCATGGGAGGAGAGCTGCCATCCAGCTCTCCCCTAGTTCAGCTGACCATGTGGCTCCCAGGAGGCAAGACGGGTTTTGGGCATGGGCTCATCACCTCTGTGGGGCCTCAGAAGCAGCTGGATGAGACTCACTTATCATAATAGCTGCCATTTTCATGGTCCAGACCCGGTACATCAAACTAGTGGTACTCGTCATGTTCTAGAATATATTACAATCTACTGTGTAAGAAAGGGAAGTAAGAAGGAGAGAGAAAGAAAAGAGAGAAAGGAGGTAAAGAACCTACCATGGAGGCAGGCTAGGGGAATGGGGAGGGAGGTGGGGACATTGGTGATGGGAGATGGGCAGGGGTGGAGGAATGGGTGTTGGAACACTGTGAACCAAAAATTCAAACATGAACATCTTGTAATTGTATATCTAATGGTGGTATAATAAAATATTTTTGAAAAAAAAGATATCAATGTCTGCACTGTGAACTGATTGGTACTTACAGCAAATTTGATCAGTACTAAACCCACCCACAAGCACTTCCTGGTTGATCATGGTGGGCAAAGAGGAAGGCAGTAATTAGGACACCCCTCCCAAGGCTACTACCTCTCTTCTTCCCACTTCAGACAGAGTAGTCACTCTCAATACAATCTCTAATTTTTTCCTTCTTTTCTCATTTGCAGATTAGTCAAATACCCGGCTTTGGACTGACTGCTCAGAGGTCCATGGATAGACAGAATAAAGCTCAATTACATACTTCTAAATGGTACTTGTGAGGACTACTTGCTGAGTGCAGAGCCAGGAGTAACCCCTGAGCATCGCCCTGTGTGACCCAAAAAAACAAAATAATAATAATAATAAAAATAATAATAATAATAATAATAATAGTAATAGTAATAATAATAATAAAATTTTTTAATCTAGCCTTGTTCATAAAAAAAGGGTAATGAGAGCATGGGGTTTTCTCCTGAAATTAGTGTTTTTAAGGGTTTTTTTTGTCATTGTGTTTCACAGTAGAGCAGCACTGGTATCTTTATTAAAGCAACTAAGAAAATTCTATGTACAAAAGTCTGATAAAAATAAAATAATGTCTTTTTTATCATTTCAGTAAGATTAAGTGAACAGAAAAATGAGTGAAGTGAGATTACTATTTTCTAGGAACTCTTTTGATAAACATGGTGACCAACAATGGTGAATTTTCTTCTGAGTTTCTGATTCAAATACTCTTCCATTGTTTTGGGTGATATCTTTGTACTTGTTAAACCACATGCCTTTACTGTTGCCTCAGAAAAATATTATTGCCATAACAACTAGAGCAAACACACTGATACTAAGAGAACAAAGACAGAATGTAAATGAAAGCCTTACGTAGAAAAAAAAATCCCAGAATATGTGCATAGGCAGTTTACTTATCAAAATTCCACCAATGCAGAATCCTGAGATCCTTGCTAGAGAAAATTTCCTTGATATGTTCAGACTAACAACTGCCCCAAGACTGATTTTGTCAAAGCGTTAAGAAAAAAAATGTCATTTTTGAATAGACGGAATCCTAAGAAAAAGTCAAAGCACACAAATTCTATTTGAGGGCACTGGTTGGGGCTAAAATATAAAACAATTCCTACTGAGTCCGATAAATAACTTTCTAGATGAACTTATTAAAGTTATGAGCCAAGATGCTATAGCAGAGTTTTAGTACACCAGTGTCTCAAACATAAGAAAGGTGTAGACCTTACCCATATACCACTCTGGAAGGAAACAGCTATGTTCTAAGTTTTCACTCAGTGGTTAGGGTAATTCTGTCATGTTGCTTTATTTTTACTCTTTAATTGCTGTAATTTCAAATGTCTTGCTCTCAGTACCCATTCAGTCAAAATTACACAGAGCTGAAATACAGGAGGGATTTATGTAACTAATATATAAATATATATTGGGAACAAAAACTAAAAATTATTAAGTATTTCCATATTGATTCAATTTTAAGCCATGATAAATCCATTTTTTGTGCTAACATAGCTAAATTTTATATTAAAAATAATAACTTGAAAAATTGTGAAATTTGATAATTTTAACACTCTCATCTGGCTTAACAGAAAAACAAATATTACTAATAATTAATATCATCATTTAGTGCATCTGCAATCAACCTGAATCGCTACATTGTTCTAAAGTATGTGAAAAAAATCAACCTTCACTAAACTCGCTAGTTGAGAAAATAAGAAACAAATTAATTACCTTTTAAATCATTGTAATCTTTGATACTAAGCCAAAATTAAAGTGATACACTACACATATTTTATAGTAACTTACTTACAATTTGTAACCTGGAATATTAATAAAATACTAATCATATAAATATTAAAATTTAAAATATGAATATTAATTTAGATTTAATATTAAATTTTAATGTATTAAATCTATTGACACAGTGATAAATGTATATAACTGAAATGTTATCAAAATTTATTAAACAAACATGCAAAAAGTCATTATTTTATGGCTACAATGGATCTTTTATGTAGCATGATTTCATAACATTACCTGCCAGACCTTCCATAAATTATTGTTTCACTTAGCTAATGCTGAACTTTCAAGTGTTGACACATTCTATTACACAATATCAGAGAAGCAAACTGGGAAGATGCTCAAGTAGCTGAACACATAACTTCCATGGGAAAGTCTGGTTCCATCCTCAGTACCACAGTCTCCCTAGGATTCTGAGCACCAACCAGAGCACTGTCAGGCATTGGTCCAAAACTAGATTAGATAGATTAGATAGATTAGATAGATTAGATAAGATAGATAAACTAGCTAGCTAGATGGATGGATAGATTAGATAGATTAGATAGATAGATAGATGATAGATAGATAGATAGATTAGATAGATAGATTAGATAGATTAGATAGATAGATTAGATAGATAGATTAGATAGATTAGATAGAGAGATAGAGAGATAGAGATAGAGAGATAGATAGAGATAGATAATATAGAGAGATACGAGAGAACTACACAGAGATACACAGAGAGACACAGATGCACAGATACACAGAGATAAACAGAGATACACAGAGAGATACATAGAGAGAGCTAGAGAGATGGAGAGATAGGGAGATAGATAAACAGATAGAATGTGTACTATATGTAGATCATAAAAACATGTTCATTGACATTCTGCTGATGCATCAGAAAAGTTTTTATAGTTATTCAAGTATTTCCAAGTTCATGGTGGCTACTTTATAAAATTAATAGTTTTATCTGAAAATCACATTTTATCACTGGTAATAAATATTGTCCATTTTCCCTCTGAAGTGGCTGGCTAATTTTCAAGGAAACCAATACTAAATATTTGAATAAACGTAGTTTATAAATCATTGTTTTAATTAAATTGGGGGTTCTTTGAGAAATATGAATAAACATGAATAGCTCAGTTCACATCTGACCAAGTGTTCTG
>JAJIBD010031619.1:0-10419 GCA_021461705.1 Cryptotis parvus | reverse complement strand
TTTGAAGGAATGACAGAGGGGGTCAATTGGATGCTTTTCGTGAAAATGCTGTGGCCTTTTGGTTGTGTGTAGACTTAACAGTGTGCTGCAGATATTGTTGAGGTGTGGTATACCTGAAATGTAAGGCCAATGTGGTAAGCCAGCCGTTTCTTCTAAAAATTTTGCCAGGAATAGAAGACTCAAAGAGCAAAGAGTATCCTTTTGCTTCTTAAATGATTTTCTTCATAAACTGGGAGATGTAGTATGGGGTGTGGGGAGTGGTTAACCTTTGAATTTTGCTATAACCGGCTATAATCCCAAACCTTTCCAACTCAAAAACAAGATTTTTCTTCTCTTGTTCCAGCTTTGGAAAAAATAGACTAAAAGATAACAGATCATGCGTAACTGAAGTGAAATTGTGTTGTGCTGTTTCCCGTTTGAGAATCAAAATGAGAAGAAATACTGCAATCTTACAGTAAATTGATGAAGCAGATTTCTCATACTAAATGGAAACTTTCAAAAGGTCCTTTGGCTTCCCTAGTCTCTCTCTCTCCAAATCTCTCTAGAACCCTTCTAATGCTCAGTGTAGAGTTTTCTTGGTCTTACTCTATGCACACCCCCCTTCCCAAGTTTCTTCTACTTTCTATGCCGCCAAGTTCCCTCCTCTATAAAGGATTCTCGGACACAAATATAAAAAGTCAGTGCTCGCCAGGAGAATTCAAGCCAAGAGCCGTGAGTAACTCCAGAGCATCATTGATGCAGTCTTCCAAAAAGCTAAAAAAAAAAAAAAAAAAGTCAGTGCTCAACAACTATATGCATCATTGCATCTTTTCCTTTCATTCTGTTTTGAATGAGAGGAAAATTAGTACTTAATGGCCGGGAAAACCTACCTTTCTGAACTTTTCTGGAATCTCATTCCTCTCCCACTCCCAACCAATCTTTCATCTGCTGTTCCATTTATAACATGCATTTTCAAGTTTTTCTCTTAAGGTCTTTCTTAACATTGTACAAACAAGTGACTTCTTCGAGGTCTCGATTTTTCGCCAAGTTCTTCCCAGTTACCCCGCATTTATATCTCATCTCCCCAATCTTAAACAGGCAGTCTTCCGTATTCTTACTTTTTATTTCATTTTTACCCTAATCTAAATTCTGCTCCCAAGTCTCCCCTTTGTGGTTAAGCACTTCCGAAGTCTGGCCCTCAAACAAGTTCTTACTGGTTCTGCGCAAAGCTACTGCTCCATTAAGTTAGAGGTAAGCATTCTTCTTCTTCTCTTTTAATAACAGATACAGGTGTGTAACCGTTTTGATGCTCTGCACTAAAGTGGAAGCTGGGCATGGAAGGAGAGAGTACCTTTGAAGATCCCTGTTTCCCTTCTTTTGAACTTTCTCTCGGGAATATGAAACTGAGAAACTTGTAACTGGTGATGTTCAGGGGACCGTGTGATGTTAGAAAGTTATCTAGGGTCTTTTTCATGTGGTTTTTCACTTAGAAGTTAACTCCTGTTCTATCTCCCGGTATACGCCATGATAGTGTTTTCCTTGTCTTGGGTTGTACATTTAGGTTGTTTCCTTAGATTTGATTATAGTGTGAGTTACAATGCAATGAACATAGATGTGTATGTATATATTTTCCAAATTAATATTTTTTGTTCTTGGAACAATGTCAATAAATGGGTCATAAATGGCATCATCACAGGATCATATACGAGTTCTAGGTTCATTTTTTTACGCACTCCAGTGTTTTCCCAATAGAGCATTCAATTGAACTAAAGCACATTCTATCCAAACAACAAAAAAAGATACATATCTTACATCTATGCTAAATCAGAATATTTTAATGATAATTTATCCCAATAAACTTAATGCAGATTTCTCACACACATTTATGTCATTCACCATTGTGATAGGAAAGTTTTTCCTCCAGTATGTTTTTTTGCGGGTACCAATTCTTGGTAATCCCTGCACGCCTATGTAGTAAATTCCCTCAAACTTTATAGTAACATCTTGCTAGTCAATCTCCTAATCAACAGACATCTCAAATTGCAGAATTTTAACCAAAGAAATTAGCCATTTAGAAAGAGACCAAAAAGTCAAGGAAACTGAGGGATAATCACTTTAGCCAGCGAGCGCCCCGGAAGAACCGAAGCACCATACAAGTGAAGGCTTAGAACAGACTTTCCCAAAGTCTGCCTCGACATAAAAGATGATACCATGAATTAGGATACTCACCTGGAGCCATGACCCACAGAAACTGAATTAGCGTGTGTTGTTTTAAAGTCACTAAATTTTAGCAGTGAAGAGAGATCACTGTAGGCAAGATGTTGGTCTGCAGAAGCTGAGGGCTGTGGCTCAAAATCCCCGTTACCACATATGGTCTCCAGGGCACGGTCAGAAGGCCCCTGAGCACCCATGGGGGTGTCCCAGAAAACAAAAATAGTCACTAAATTTTAAGGTGTTTTTAGTGTAATTATATAGTCTTTGTGTCTCCTATGCAAGAAATGATAAATACTAGTGTTAAAAATATTTGAAGCAATGTTGTCAACATAGTACATTTTGATTCATTGACCGATCCCAAAAAGATTTAAGTAAATGACAAATGTTATTCAACTCAGTAGGGATTAGAGTAACTGCTTGGATTAAGACCTCAGTATGCATTGACTTAAAAAAAAATCAATTTATATCACTATTATTATGCAAAGCAACATTGTTTGAGAAGCTCCTGAAATGCACTGATTATTGTCAGACTCTATTAATCAGTGCTCATAATGGGCCGCTCATGTTGACTAGTGCCTTTAGTGCTGGTGGGTGACTTAAAATATGTGTTCCTTAATCCAATGTAAACTTTTTACATATTAGATAAGCGAAATCATGCAGAAGAGTTTAGTCATTGGTCATGATTTATAGCATGAGATTTATGGTCAAGATAGGTGAATCTGTTTTATTGCCCTAAGTATTATTAGCTTCAGTGTAAGCAAATGCCATTGTTTTACCTTGTCCAGCAAACGGCATTTTCACAGGCTACCCTACTGATTATGAATTTTTATATCATACTGCATGATATTGTCTCCTATTTTCACACCTGTAAGCAGGGCCATGTGACTCAATTATTTTTCTTGCTGACTTTGGAGTGACTTCCAAATATAATAGTAGCAGAATATGACTTTATTGCAAAAATTGAAACCAGTTTAGGAAATCTTGCACATTGACTATTCTAGGAGTAAAACTTGAACCACAGCAGTAATCATTTCATAAATCTGATCTGAATAACAGAGAAATGGGTGGGACTAAATTCTTCAGCATGAGTCTATTTTTACCTCTTGAGATTTGTGGATGTTTGGGCAGCCCTATAACAGCAAATATGTTACATGACCATGAGTCATTCTGCCATCACTTAAGGCTGTTTTTGGTAGCTGGCAGGAAGTAATGTGTGTCTCTGAGCATAAAATTGGTCTCAGTATAGGTGGAGGCCAATGAAGAACTCAATATAATATAAACATTGTATTCCTAAACAATTTACAAGGTCATCCCCCACCCTATAGTAAAAGTCAAATCTATCTCTAAGAGTTTCCACACCAGTTTATAATATACTACTTGGTTTGGGACTAGCAAAGATAGGGGGCCCTGACAATAAAAGATTGGGAAAATCACTATGCCTGGACTCCAACACAGCCCAAACATGGAAGGTATTTTGAAATGCAGGAAACACATTGAGAATCCAAGCAAAAGATGGACCCTTCTGGAAGAAGAGGCTGGGGACAGAACAGACTGTGATAAGAATATCAAAGGAACATCCAAAGTCTAACCTCTCCTCCATGGTAGTACTCTAGCAACAGAATTTGGGGAGCAGTTTGGGGAAACTTCATAAAAACTAAATTTGCATAGGCAAAATTAGGCATTCCATCATGTTAGGGTCACTCAGCAGCCTGCCTGAGATGTGTGATTCCTTTCCTTTACTTCATGAAACACATTCTCTATCTCGCCTGCAGCTCTACTCAGAACGTGCCTTTGGTTGACCCTCTTGACTCTCTGAAGAAACCCATGCTCTCTTTTAAACATACAACTCTCTCTTTTATTTCAAAGACATATATCTTACTCCAGTGTTTGTCTCCTTCCCGAAATTCTTTTCTACAAGTGTAGGTGACAGAACAGAAGTAGGCAACATAGAGAAAAAATAAAATCCTGGGGAGAGGTCAGGACTGACTTGTCTTTTCTACCAAAGGAGCAAATTCCATGCTCCATTCTGAATTCATAGTTTCCAAATAAACTGGATGGTAGTGATGAATTTCTGGACAGTGAAATTTGAGCGGGACTCAGCTCTCTTTTTAGGGACTTGCCTGGTGAAGCTGGTAAGATATCAATGTCTAGGCCACCTGCCCCTCGAGGTGTTGCAGGTGTGGCTGTGGGGCCTGGTTGTGTTGGCAGGTGGAAGATAGGAGGTATGCTTGTCTACACCCCCGAAGGCTCTGCCCCGTGTGGGCCCTGGATGGTGGATGATCTGACATAGGAAAAGACGGGGCACCCTGGGATGAACCCAGAGCCATGGCAGAGCCTGGCAAGCTACCTGTGGTGTATTTGATATGCCAAAAACAGTAACAATAGAGATGAACTGGATAAGGGACAGATGCACAGCTTATGCTGCCCAGCAGCATGGAGCAGCCCATGGAGTCTCTGAGAATTACCAGTCCCCAGTCGAGACCAACGTAGCTCCTAGGGTAAAGCAGTCATGTGGGGAAAGCCACGCTGCCCAGAATTGTAGCAAGGATTTGGGCTCCTCCTTCTCCACATGCTGGTGGGCATGGCTATAGGCTCGCAGCTTCCACAATCAGATGAACTGGACAAGGGGAAGACCAGACGCACTAGTTGTAGACAGCACAGCCGCGAAGACTTAGATAACAAAGTAGGCTAGGACGAGGTCCTTCCCAGGATCTTTCACATCTGGCCACCATAATGATCATTGTGCAGTTGTAACAAACTGAGGAGATTGATGGAGAATGAGGAAATATAATGTCACACTAGAACTCACTACTGAATTTACAATAGATAATTGCATCATAAACTGTGGGGCAAGTCACAAGGTGTAGGAGAAGAGAGAGAGAAATATGAGACAAATAGAGATAGAGAGACAGATGAGAGTCTCAGACACACGGGAGAGCTGCCATCCCGGCTCTCCCCTAGCTCCAGCTGACCATGAGGCTCCCAGAAGGCAAGACGGGTTTTGGGAGTGGGTCCATCACTTCTATGAGCCTCAGAAGCAGCTGGATGAGACTTGCTCACCATAATAGCCGCCATTATCATTGTCCAGACCCCACAGTTCATCAGAACCCACTCAAGAGACACACTGATCTCAAGACCAGCTCAGAGCGAGCCAAGTTCAAGCCCAGGTAGGTGGCTCTCAGAGGCAGAAGTCACCGGACACTCCTGGAGATGGAGCTGGGGTACCCCCTATTCCTCTCTGACCTATCTGGAGGCCTGGTGGCCCGCCCACGAACTGCCCCTCCCTGCTCTGGGCCATGATGCAGAGATTCAGAAGCATGGGAGAGAGCTGCCATCCAGCTCTCCCTAGTTCAGCTGACCATGTGGTTCCAGCAGGCAAGACGGGTTTTTGGGCATGGGCTCATCACCTCTGTGGGGCCTCAGAAGCGGCCGGATGAGACTCACTTATCATAATAGCTGCCATTTTCATGGTCCAGACCCGGTACATCAAACTAGTGGTACTCGTCATGTTCTAGAATATATTACAATCTACAATGTGTAGAAAGGGAAGTAAGAAGGAGAGAGAAAGAAAAGAGAGAAAGGAGGTAAAGAACCTACCATGGAGGCAGGCTAGGGAATGGGGAGGGAGGTGGGGACATTGGTGATGGGAGATGGGGCAGGGGTGGAGGAATGGGTGTTGGAACACTGTGAACCAAAATTCAAACATGAACATCTTGTAATTGTATATCTAATGGTGGGTATAATAAAATATTTTTTGAAAAAGATATCAATGTCTGCACTGTGAACTGATTGGTACTTACAGCAAATTTGATCAGTACTAAACCCACCCACAAGCACTTCCTGGTTGATCATGGTGGGCAAAAGAGGAAGGCAGTAATTAGACACCCCTCCCAAGGCTACTACCTCTCTTCTTCCCACTTCAGACAGAGTAGTCACTCTCAATACAATCTCTAATTTTTCTTCTTTCACTCATTTGCAGATTAGTCAAATACGGGCTTTGGACTGACTGCTCAGAGGTCCATGGATAGACAGAATAAAGCTCAATTACATACTTCTAAAATGGTACTTGTGAGGACTACTTGCTGAGTGCAGAGCCAGGAGTAACCCCTGAGCACGCCCCTGTGTGACCCAAAAAAAAACAATAATAATAATAATAATAATAATAATAATAATAATAATAGTAATAGTAATAATAATAATAAAATTTTTAATCTAGCCTTGTTCATAAAAAAAAAAGGGTAATGAGAGCATAAGGTTTTCTCCTGAAATTAGTGTTTTAAGGGTTTTTTTTGTCATTGTGTTTCACAGTAGAGCAGCACTGGTATCTTTATTAAAAGCAACTAAGAAAATTCTATGTACAAAGTCTGATAAAAATAAAATAATGTCTTTTTAGCATTTCAGTAAGATTAAGTGAACAGAAAAATGAGTGAAGTGAGATTTCTATTTTCTAGGAACTCTTTTGATAAACATGGTGACCAACAATGGTGAATTTTCTCTGAGTTTCTGATTCAAATACTCTTCCATTGTTTTGAGTGATATCTTTGTACTTGTTAAACCACATGCCTTTACTGTGCCTCAGAAAAATATTATTGCCATTAGCAACTAGAGCAAACCACTGATACTAAGAGAACAAAGACAGAATGTAAATGAGAAGCCTTTATGTAGAAAAAAAATCCCAGAATATGTGCATAGGCAGTTTACTTATCAAATTCCACCAATGCAGAATCCTGAGATCCTTGCTAGAGAAGAATTTCCTTGATATGTTCAGACTAACAACTGCCCCAAGACTGATTTGTCAAAACGTTAAGAAAAAAATGTCGTTTTTGAATAGACGAATCTAAAAAAAAGTCAAAAGCACACAAATTCTATTTTTGAGGGCACTGGTTGGGGGCTAAAATATAAAACAATTCCTACTGAGTCCGATAAATCACTTTCTAGATGAACTTGTTAAAGTTATGAGGCCAAGATGCTATAGCAGGGTTTTAGTACACCAGTGTCTCAAACATAAGAAAGGAGTAGACCTTACCCATATACCACTCTGGAAAGGAAACAGCTATGTTCTAAGTTTTCACTCAGTGGTTAGGGGTAATTCTGTCATGTTGCTTTATTTACTTCTTTAATTGCTGTAATTTCAAATGTCTTGCTCTCAGTACCCATTCAGTCAAAAATTTACACAGAGCTGAAATACAGGAGGGATTTATGTAACTAATATATAAATATATATTGGGAACAAAAACTAAAAAATTATTAAAGTATTTCCATATTGATTCAATTTTAAGCCATGATAAATCCATTTTGTGCTAACATAGCTAAATTTTATATTAAAAATAATAACTTGAAAAAATTGTGAAATTTGATAATTTTTAACACTCTCATCTGGCTTAACAGAAAAACAAATATTACTAATAATTAATATCATCATTTAGTGCATCTGCAAATCAACCTGAATCGCTACATTGTTCTAAAGTATGTGAAAAAAATCAACCTTCACTAAACTCGCTAGTTGAGAAAATAAGAAACAAATTAATTACCTTTTTAAATCATTGTAATCTTTGATACTAAGCCAAAATTAAAGTGATACACTACACATATTTTATAGTAACTTACTTACAATTTGTAACCTGGAATATTAATAAAATACTAATCATATAAATATAAAAATTTAAAATATGAATATTAATTTAGATTTAATATTAAATTTTAATGTATTAAATCTATTGACACAGTGATAAATGTATATAACTGAAATGTTATCAAAATTTATTAAACAAACATGCAAAAGTCATTATTTTTATGGCTACAATGGATCTTTTATGTAGCATGATTTCATAACATTACCTGCCAGACCTTCCATAAATTATTGTTTCACTTAGCTAATGCTGAACTTTCAAGTGTTGACACATTCTATTACACAATATCAAGAGAAGCAAACTGGGAAGATGCTCAAGTAGCTGAACACATAACTTCCATGGGAAAGTCTGGTTCCATCCTCAGTACCACAGTCTCCCTAGGATCCTGAGCACCAACCAGAGCACTGTCAGGCATGGTCCAAAACTAGATTAGATAGATTAGATAGATTAGATAGATTAGATAAGATAGAAGATAGATAAACTAGCTAGCTAGATGGATGAGATAGATTAGATAGATTAGATAGATAGATAGATGATAGATAGATAGATAGATTAGATAGATAGATTAGATAGATTAGATAGATAGATTAGATAGATAGATTAGATAGATTAGATAGAGAGATAGAGAGATAGAGATAGAGAGATAGATAGAGATAGATAATATAGAGATACGAGAGAACTACACAGAGATACACAGAGATACACAGATGCACAGAGATACACAGAGATAAACAGAGATACACAAAGAGATACATAGAGAGAGCTAGAGATGGAGAGATAGGAGATAGATAAATAGATAGAATGTGTACTATATGTAGATCATAAAAACATGTTCATTGACATTCTGCTGATGCATCAGAAAAGTTTTTATAGTTATTCAAGTATTTCCAAGTTCATGGTGGCTACTTTATAAAATTAATAGTTTTATCTGAAAATCACATTTTATCACTGGTAATAAATATTGTCCATTTCCCCTCTGAAGTGGCTGGCTAATTTTCAAGGAAACCAATACCAAATATTTGAATAAACGTAGTTTATAAATCATTGTTTTAATTAAATTGGGGGTTCTTTGAGAAATATGAATAAACATGAATAGCTCAGTTCACATCTGACCAAGTGTTCTGTGAGACTATGTTTCCGTGTTCATCACAGCTGTTTCTGCATGCTTCCCTGTTTTATTACCCATAATATTCAAAAGACAAGTTCTCTGTGAGTTAATTGAATTCCTTGTAATACTACAAAGACAGCCTTAGCTGAATCTGACATTTTGCTTTATATTATTATATATTTAAGGTCATAAATAAGAAGATTCTTATATACATGAGGTACTGCCTTGGTTTATGCTAAGGTAGAAAAAAAATTACAGCGCTATTCATTGCATTCACATCAATGCAAGTACAAAACAATAAAAAAATGCTATATTAATACGATTGCAATAGTGGCTTCTTACTCTCGGACTCCTGTCAAAGGGCTTCCCAGAAGCTACAGATATCTGTGAACAGCTTTGAGAGTCATTGTTCTTACAAGTTAGCCTTCATTTACACCACTGACATTCCCCAAGAGAAAGGCGTAGGGAAATCATGCACAAGGATATTGCTTCCTTTTAAAGTAAGTGACCAAAAATTTTAACTGACATTTATGTATATATTAGTAGAGTTCAATACTATGAACTAGTCTAGTTGTAAAAGTAGACCAGGGAAGATGCCTCCAACTAGAGAACCGTTTGATATGGAAGTGAGGGAGAACAGTTTGGAGGTTATAACGAGTGTCGGCCATACTTGCATGTTAAAATAAAAATGAAAGCAGCAGTCTCCTATTTCTTTTTCTCCTGCTGGCTTTGTTGTATCATGCAGTAGCTTTTTCCCAGTCTTGTGGGGACTGTGCGCAATATCATTACACAAACTTTTCTGTTACTACTTGTTTAGCAACCTGGGTAGGTGAGCTTCTGCCCCTGGTTGTAGCCACTGTAGTCAGATCCAGGTGTCCCATGAAGACAGGAGAGTCTAGGTCCCACAATGTGTCCATTGTCCCACAATATCCATATCACACACAGTTCTGTACAATGCCCAATGCTTAGATGTCCTTTGGTGTTACTCTGCAGGTGTGTCTCTTCTTGTTGGTGCTTGCTGCTTTCTGCCCCACTGGGTTCTTCTCCCTCCTGCAAGCTTTGAAGCCTGCTGCTCCTTTCTGCCAGCCTACCATTGCAGGTGTGGAGTCCAAAAGAAGGCAGCTACCTCTCTGTGGTCCTCCCTTAAGTCTTGCTTATCCCGCCTTTTAGCTTTCCCACTGCTTGACTGGTTTTCCTAATGCAAGTGAGATATAAAATAACAAATTGCAGGGTGAAGAGATAGTACAGTGGTAGGGCCCTAACCTTGCAGCCGCTAGGGGACTCATATTTGATGCAGGTACCAGATATGGTCCCAGGAATCCTGCCAAGAGTAATTCCTGAATGAAAAACCAGGGATAAGCCATGAGTACCACCCAGTGTGCCTTAAAAGTCAAATAGTAAGCCTTTAAAAATCGAACTAACTAAATTCCCTGAAAACCATTCCTCTTCCCTATCCAATTCTTTCTATGAGAGCTTCATCAATAATTT
>JAJIBD010031618.1:0-54642 GCA_021461705.1 Cryptotis parvus | reverse complement strand
TTTTTTTTTTTTTTTTTTTATTTTTTAATTTTTTATTATACTACAGTGAAACATACAATTACAAAGGTGATCATAATTGGTTCTTGGTAATACAGTATACCAGCACCCATCCCCTCCACCAGTGCCCCATTTCCACCACCAATGTACCCCACCCCCCCCTGCCCACCCCCATGCTGCCTTAATAGCAGGTACCCCAGTTTCCTCTCTTTCTCTCTCTCTCTCTCTCTGTCTCTGCATCTCTCTGCCTCTTCTTTTACACATTGTGGCTAGCCCTGCAGGTATTTAGAGTTTATCACTTAAGTCTCTTTGTGTATATTCAATGGTGAGTCTTAATCTGCCATTACCATTTCCCACATTTAGTAAAACACTGGTATCTATTTATGTCGCATTAATGAATGCAGTCATTCTATATCTGTCCTTTTCCTTCTGACTAATTTCCACTCAGCATGATAGTCTCCATGTCCCTCCATTTGCAGGTAAATTTCATAATGTCATCTTTTCTGACAGCCGCATAGTATTCCATAGTGTAGATGAACCACAGTTTCTTTAGCCAGTCCCTCTGTTCTCGGGCATTTAGGTTGTTTCCAGATTCTAGCTATAGTGAATAGCGCAGAGATGAATAAAGAAGTACAGATAGTGTTTCTGCTATGTGTTTTTCGGTCTCTCGGGTATATTCCCAGGAGTGCTATTGCTGGATCAAATGGGAGCTCAATATCTAGTTTTCGGAGGAATGCCCATATTGTTTTCCCAAAAGGGGCTGGACCAGTCGGCACTCCCACCAACAGTGGATCAGAGTCCCTTTTTTCCCCCACATCCACGCCAGCACTGGTTGTTCTTGCTGTTTTGGATGTGTGCTAGTCTCTGTGGGGTGAGATGGTACCTCATTGTTGTTTTGATTTGCATCTCCCCTGATGATTAAAGATGAAGAACACTTTTTCATATGCCTTTTGGCCATTCGAATTTCTTCTTTTTGGAAGCTTCTGTTCATTTCTTCTCCCCATTTTTTGATGGGGTTGGCTGTTTTTTTTCTTTGTGGGGTGCCAGTGCCTGATATATCCTGGATATTAACCCCTTGTCAGATGGGTATTGGGTGAATATCCTTTCCCACTCTGTGGATTGTCTTTGTATCTTGGTCACCGCTTCTTTTTGAGGTGCAGAAGCTTTTTAGTTTTATATAATCCCATTTGTTTATCTTGACTTTTTTTTTTACCATGATGATTGTACTACACAGATCAGGAGCCAAAGTGGGAATCCTGCCAACTGTTAGGTGTGTCATCTGAATTATGCTCTAAGGGACCTGGGAAATGAGCTCAGAGTGAGTTGCAACCTACTGGACTCCCTGTGAGATGGACATTAGCCTGGAGTCCATTTAAAGAATGACCCTCTGTGCTCCCCACTCTGACAGTGTCCTTTGGTGTCAGCATCAATGCACTCAGATCCTGTTTCCAGCAGCCTTTGGATTTTCTGGACATTCTCCTTCCCCACTTTACAGCTATTCTGGTAAATTGCCTAAAGGTCCTTTAGGGAAAGAATTAGGCTATTGTTACTGTATATTTTTGTGTGGGATTTTAGGGTCCCTGTCAAGGGACTGAGTCTCTTCTTCCTTTGATGGTTTCTCAGGTTTGGAAAATGGCTGAGGGACTACAATTTTCTTTTGTAGTTGCCTTCTGCTCATCTCCACTTGATAATTTCTGGATATATAAGTTAAGCAATACCCTTGGTGGGAAAAACGTGCATGTAACTCCAGGAACATCATGGATTAACAGCCATTGTAGCAGATCCCAGCAGGTAACATCTGGTTATCATTACAGCCCTGCAGTCTCTTGTGTGTTGTGTTGTGCTGCTTCAGCCTGGTCCCAGACATTACAACATCTTATCACTGTAGACAATCTACAGCCATGGCAACGTTCCATTGTTTTCGTCCCTGGAACCGGACAATAGCCACCACTGGGTTTCTGATCATGGGTCCCATTATGTTATTGCTTTAGTGAAGAATGTCCTTTTGGGCTTTCATGGGGAACATAGTCAGTATGTTCCTGGGCACAACATCATAAATTCATTCCAACAAGGCACCCATTTGAATCTTTTGTTAATACTCTTCCTTAATACTCTGCCAAGGCAGTGCTGGCATTTCCACTTCATATACTATAGAACATTGTTTCCAAGCTCTAAGGGGTCATGCCAAACCTCTTATCAGAACTGGCCCTGGGTGTCCTTGTGAGAGCACTAAATATCTGAGTCATGGGAAATTGTTCTCTTATCAGCGAGCTCCCAACCACTCCAGACTTATGTTTCCGTATGCTCTCTATCATTCTGGAGATCCCATTCAAGTAGTATTTTTTCATTCCATCAAACATAGTCATAGCCACTCGGTTCTTGGAACAACGTTTTTCTGCTAAATACTCCATTTTATTTCATAAGAAGTGACATTCTTCACTGGTCAAGTCATGTTGAGACTTGATCCTTGATATTAATCTAGAAACAATGAATGGTCAGGGCTGAAGTCTTTTTTAATGGAATCACCTTGAGATACACAGTTACAAAGCTTTCATGATCAGGTATCAGTTGTACAATGTTCCAACACCCATTCTTCCACCACTGTACATTTCCCACCACCAATGTCTCCTGGAGGGCAGAAGTCTTAAATTCTGGGGGGGGGCTGGCGCGGGGGGGGTGGCTGTGGGCCTCGTGTCCCCTCAGAGAGCCCAAAAAAAAAAATATTTTTTCTTATTATACCACAGTGTGATATACAATTACAAAAATGTTAATGATTGGGTTTCAGTCATACATTGTTCCAGCAACTGTCCCTCTACCAGTGACCTATTCCCACCACCAATGGCTCCAAATTCCCTCCTCCTTCCCTCAGCCTGACTTTATAGCAGGCACTTTTACTTTTCTTCTCTCTCTCTCTCGCTTTCTCTCTCTCTCTCTCTCTTTTTCTCTTACACATGGTAGCATGCCCTACAGACATTTAGGAATTATTGTGTAAATCCCTTTGTGTACATTCAACACTGAGTTCTAGTCTGGCGTTACCATTTCCCACAATTAGTAGAACTCTGGTATATATTTATATTATAAATATAAACTAGTAGAACACTGGTATATATTTATATCGTATTAATGAATGCAGTCATTGTATCTGTCCTTTTCCTTCTGACTAATTTCACTCAGCATGATAATCTCTATGTCCATCCATTTCACATTTGACTAATGTGAAATTAGTCAAAATGTCATTACTTCATCTTTTCTGACAGCTGCATAGTATTCCATTGTGTAGATATACCATGATTTCTTTAGCCAGTCTTCTGTTCTCAGAAGACTGAGAACAGAAGACAACAATGTAGGTTGTTTTCAGACTCTGGCTATCGTGAATAGAGCTGTGATGAATGTAGAAGTGCAGATAGTGTTTCTGCTGTGTGTTTTTGGATCTCCAGGGTATATTCCCAGGAGTGGTATTGCTGGATCAAATGGGAGCTCAATATCTAGTTTTTGGAGGAATGTCCATATTGTTTTCCAAAAGGGCTGGACCAGTTGGCACTCCCACCAACAGTGGATGAGAGTTCCTTTCTCCCCACATCCACCACAGCACCGGTTGTTCTTGCTCTTTTGAATGTGTGCCAGTATCTATGGTGTGAGATTATACCTCATTGTTGTTTTGATTTGCTTCTCTCTGATGATTAATGATGAAGAGCACTTTTTCATATGCCTTTTGGCCATTTGAATTTCTCCTTTTTGGAAGTTTCTGTTCATTTCTTCCTCCCATTTTTTATGGGGTTGTCTGTTTTCTTCTTTTAAAGTTCTACCAGTGCCTGATATATCATGGATATTAACCTCCTTATCAGATGGGCGTTGGGTGAATATTCTTTCCCAGTCTGTGGGCTGTCTCTGTATCTTTTTTTTCCTGCTTTTTGGGTCACACCCAGCAATGCTCAGGGGTTACTCCTGGCTCTGCACTCAGGAATTACTCCTGGCGGTGCTCGGGGGACCATATGGGATGCCGGGGATCGAACCCAGGCCAGCACAGGCCGGCTGCGTGCAAGGCTAACGCCCTACCGCTGGGCTATCGCGACCGGCCCCATGTCTCTGTATCTTGTTCACTGTTTTTTTTTTTGAGGTGCAGAAGCTTCTCAGTTTTATATAGTCCCATTTGTTTTTCTTTGCTTCCATTTGCTTTGTCAGTGGTCTTTTGTCTTTGAAGATGCCTTTAGTTTCGATGTTGTAGGCGTTTTTCCTATGTTTTCTTCGATATACTGTATGGATTCATGTCTGATGTTAGATCAAAATGGATTAAAGATCTCAACATCAGACATGAATCAGACTTTTGTGCATGGTGTTAGAAGGAGGTGTAAATTCATTTTTTTATGTAGCTCCACTTAATATTTTTTGCTCCTTTATCAAAGATTAAGTGATTGTATATTTGAGAGTGTGTTTCAGGATATTCAATTCTATTCCATAAGTCTACAAGTCTATCT
Organism: Cryptotis parvus; assembly: GCA_021461705.1. Lineage (NCBI taxonomy): Eukaryota > Metazoa > Chordata > Mammalia > Eulipotyphla > Soricidae > Cryptotis > Cryptotis parvus. The sequence continues at coordinate 50,170 of JAJIBD010031618.1, read as the reverse complement.
CTATACCAATACCATGCCGTTTTAACTACTACTGCTTTGTAGCAGAGTTTGAGGTTAGTGAAATTGATACCTCCCATCTTCTTTTCCAACGGATTGCTTTAGCTAGTCATGGGGGGTTTATTATTTCATACAAATTTCAGGAGTGTTTTTGTCAATTTCTTTGAAGAATGTCATGGATATCCTTATAGGGATGATATTAATCTGTATAATGCTCTAGGGAGTATTACCATTCTGACAATGTTAATTTTCCTAATCCATGAGCAGGAAATGTGTCCCCATTTCCTCAGGTCTTCTTTTATTTCTCGAAGCAATGTTTTGTAGTTTTCTTTGTAGAGATCCTTTACATTCTTAGTTAAACTGATTCCTAGGTATTTGATTTTTTAGTGGCACAGTTGTGATTGAGATAGTTTCTTTAATATTCCTTTCTCATTATTTGCATATAGGAAAGTCATTGTCTTTTGGGTATTGATTTTGTAGCCTGCCACCCTACTATTGGAATCTTTTGTTCCTATGAGCTTTTTGGTAGAGAGTTTAGGGTTCTCTAGGTATAATAACATGTCATCTGCAAATAGTGACAGCTTGACTTCTTCCTTTCCTACCTAGATGGAGGGCAGAAGTCTGGAGTGTTGCTGTTGAGGAAGGCAAAAACCATATTGCTATCTATTAGCCTTTGGATCCAGACAAATAAAGACTTGTTTCTTCCACATGGAAGGGAACCCCCCTGCTGGCTGGAGGATTCAGGGATGCTGAAACTTCAAGGTTCTCAGCCTAGTGTTCCAAGCCACATATCTGTACCATGGGCCTGATACAAGAATACATGTATCTGAATACATGATACAGACATGTATCATGTATACATGTCTGTATCATGTATTCACTCTCAGGCTTGCTAAGATCAACAATAGATATGATTAAACTTAGTTAAAAAGATTAATTCAGAGAGACTGAGGAGACAGGCTGGATAGAGTGTCTAATGACAGCTCTGCTTTCTGGAAAGCTGGCATTGATAAAGGAAAATCTCCATTGATGGGGGACCCATAATATCTCTTTTTCTTTGCTATCTCTCCCAGAGAAGATTAGTTAGGAATACATCTACTTTAGAGACCCCCCCCCACCCCCCCAGTTATATAGCTTCTATTTTCTCTCAGCCATCTAGCTTGTATTCCCCATCAATTGTGTAGTTCCTGTTGATGTGTATTAGCATAGCCTGGGTAGGTTAGCTATAGAGAAGCAGATATTTGTAAATGATTACCCTTCTCTTCCTATGATTGTTGGTCTAAGAGAGTAACTATGGAGTGTGATAGAAAATCAGGGCTCTCAGTCCCTGACACTGCTAGCCTCCCTCACCCTATGCTTTCCTAAAACTCTTTTTTTCTTGATTTTTTGGGGCCATACCAGGTGATGCTCAGGGGTTACTCCTGGCTTTGCATTCAGGAATTACTCCTGGCAGTACTCAGGGGGACCATATGGGATGTTGGGGATTGAACCCAGGTTGACCAATTGCAGGGCAAGTGCCCTAACCACTGTACCTGCTCAGTCCCATTTTTCTAAAACTCTTATATCTATCTTTTCTTCCTATTTTTTCACTCAAAAACACCAAATTATTTATTTGGAATCAGAATCAAAGAACATTTGATAGTGGAGTGGTGTGTTCACTTTGCTGCTTCTTATCATTTGTAGAACTGAGGGCAAAAGATCAGGTAATTTTACATCATTTCTTCAGGACTGGGGTTTATTGATGACTTCAAATTTGGGTTCCTCAAATGTGAAGTTAGGGAACGTATTGATGTTTGCTTTGCCATACCTTTGCTTAAGCTGGAAAAGCTCCATGTCCAGTTCTTGCTGATCCTCTGGGTGAGTACCAACAGGGCCTTCAGATGACTGTCGCTTAGTTTTATGGTCTCTGATCTTGTCTATTCTGGGCAGGATCAAATTCCTTATTAAATGTCATTGCAGTCACACCAATGTTCCTCCTCAAGGAGACTGAAGCAGTAGACGGAAGGGAGAGAGGAAAGCCTGAAGAGCCTCTGAAGAACCACGATGTCTTTATTCCAGACAGGAGCTTCTGGTAGACTCTCTGCTCTCTTTTCTTCTTAATTATTGTTGTGCTCTTGCTTCAGATCTGTTCACCTGGGGCTGGTCCCAGGTTGCCAGCACTCTGATTCAACCCCCTCTGCAACTCTGCCCTCATGATCACACACGTAGCCTGATTTCCAGTTCTTGATTTCTCTCAGCCGAGAATCTTTCACACGACCCAGGAGGTCTTCTATCTTTCAGTTCACTGTTGCCTACTTTGAGCCTGCTTACTTTTCTTTCAGAACTCTGGTGGTAGCTGTCAACCAACTCTATAATTGTAATAATTAACATAGCCCTCTATTGGTTTTTATTTTAGTTTTGATTCATAGCAGTGCTCAAGGCTCACTAGTAGTTCTGTGCTCAGGGGTTACTCTTAAAGGGGTTTAGGGGATCATGTGTGGTGCTAAGGTTTGAACTGGGGTTGGCTGAATGCAAGCGAGTGCCTAAACCCTGGTACTATCTCTTTGGTATACTCCCCCACATAATTTTTAAGTTTAGGATAGTACCTATCAGTATATTATTAAAAATAATTTAAAGCTATTTTGGTACTGGAGAATTTCTAGAAAAATAAATAATAAAAATCAAATCACTTGTATCACTTGTGTCAATTGTCTTCCCATTGTTCATCGATTTGCTCGAGCTGGCAACAGTAACATCTACATATTCTGTTGCAAGCAAGTGTTCCCAGGGGCATCTTGCTCCAGGCCAGGAAGATCCTAAACATTCCTTCAGGTCATGGGAATGAGGTACATAATTGTTACTGGTTTTTGGCATATCAAATAAAACACAGGTAGCTTACCAGGCTCTGCTGTAAAAATCAAATATGTCTATTAATTTTTTATTTAACTGTCCTAAAACTACTCAATTAAATTGCCATAAAAGTTTCTCTTTGCTTACTTTTAACTTAAGTGCTTATTTTGTCAGAGATTGGTATCTTATTGGTATCAACAAGTTTTGGGATTAACCAAAAGAATGCATTTTTTTATAGCTCTGTCTAGAACTTATATAGAAATTAATGTATCTCTTCCACTCATATTCTATCTGTGTTCATTTCTCAACAGGTAATAATTTTGACAATTGTGATGAGCATGTTGGAATTTTCACCAACCCACTTATCATCAAAATTTAATTGGCATGTAATATAATTCCAGACTCTCATGCTGAATATCTGCTTTCTGTCCTGTATCAGATCTTCCACGGGGCTCCCCAAAGATCTGCTGCATATAGTTTATTTGGGAATTGCTTTTAGAAAGCACCAGTATGAATGTGAAGAATCAGTGCAGTGAAGGAAAGAAAGTTGAAAGTGGGTGTGTTGTTATGCAAATAACTACTGAGGAATTCTAATAGTAAATCTGAAAATAGATTAGAGCATTCCTCAGAGTTATCTTACCCAAGGATTATTGGATGATGTTTTTTTTGGGCACACTGAATCAGCACTTGCAGGAATGCCCTATAGATTTGAAGATTGAAATAAAACTCTCAGACTGAGCTATGTGTGCTTGCTGCAGGATACCATCCAAATGGGGTTATGGACAAGATGCCCAAATAGGAATTGATGGCATCTATTACAGAGGGGGAGCAGAGGGTCAGTTCAAAGAAGCTCAGGTGTGAGGTCATCCCTAAACATGCCAGGGTGGAGACTAGAGAAGACAGCCCATCCTCAGTGACTGAGATCCTGCCATCAGGATGCAGGGGAGAGCAGGGTGTGATCAGAATATTTGATTTTGTTCAAGACTGCCAGTTGCCAAATATTTTTTTTTTACTGTGGTAGAGGGTACCACAGTTGTTTGGGGGGTAGGTGGAATGTGATTATTTACAGATTGAGACTGTATGGGTTCTTTACCTGGCACAGAGTGAGATATGGCAAAGGGCTGAATTCATTTCTTGAGTGGCAATTAACTCTTGCTTCTGAAAGCCCTCCAGTACTATGATGTTTTTACACATTTTGGGATCAGAGAAGAAGCAGGGTGCTGGGCCTCTTGCTCCCTGCTTGGCAGCATCATGCTCATTGTGCTCGGATCCAATTTTTGTTTGGAATAACACCTCTACTTCTAAAACATAGAAGCGCTTGTAAGCTACTGCCCCCATCCACGGAGCTGTGCTCTAACTATGCTGGGGTAGACCTATTAGTTAAATCAGACCACAGGCCTTGGGAAGCTGATGTCCTGAACTGGAGGCCCCAGCACTCAGGGAATTTCTTGAAAAAAAATGTTCTTGTTTTCCATTTTCTTAAACTTAGAGCAGGCAGGGAGATTCAGCAGCAGTTACCATACATCTCTCTGAAGAACTTGTATTTATCTTAGAAAAGAACCCCATAGAGATTTCCGGCTGGAGGTATCAATCCGTTTTCAAGTCAGAGGGACTTTAGGGTCCCTTCATATGCCTTTGCTTCAACCCCCAGCTTTCCTTCCCCTTTCCTTTCATAAGAAGGAGGACATTTGAACTGGTAGACACCGACTTCTTCCTCACAGCCTCAGCCCGCCCAGCACCTTGGACAGGGACACAGGAGGCCATTTTCCAAGACTATTTCTCTCAGGGGGACAATTTACTCTTTGCTCTGTGCATGTCAGCAGAGCTCTTAAATTTCGAGGACAGTTGGATGAAATTGGATGTAGCCAATTTGCATCTCCAAATCGATTTTGTACACATGGGCGTGTGCATTCACATCTCTGGGGACAGGCAGGGAGTAGTGTTTGACAGCTCATGGGCAGTGAGATGACAGTTTGCTCTGCTTGTCTTTGAGCATGGGCCTGTGTAACCTTGCGCCTCAGTTTCCTGTTATAAAAATAGGGAATGACCTGATGATTTCTGGAGTTACTTTTAGTTTTAGTGCTCTATGTTTTATAGATATAAGAAAGAGGGTGGTAAGAAACCAGTGATCTACAATGTGTTATGGAACTAAACTATTGTTCAAGTAGGGGGGAACGAATGCTTAGCACAGTACTGGTATTAGAACCAGGCTTGGCATCAGATGTCATCAGTATGACCATCAGGGAGAAATGTGGTGGTAGTTTCTTGTGCCCAGGGTTATTGGCTCTATGCTTGTAATAGCTGAGATAAAGGCATGCATTGAGCTTCACTTATCTCATAGACAGAATGAGGCTAAAGGCTAGTCCTCCTTGGTAATTAAAAGCAATTATCACAAAGCTACCAGGATAACATACATGTCAGTTCTAGGTTTCTGGTCTGGGATCTAGTGCAACAGATTTGGGACAAGATACTCCAATACTGAGTTTTACCAGTCCTCATTTGTATCTCCTATTGCTCCTTAATCCAAGGACATTTTCACCACAAATGTGTCTTCTTTTTCACTCCTACATCATTAATTTACTAGAGTGTTCCCATCAGAATAAAACATGCAATAATATTCGCAACCTAAAAGCCTCTCTTGGTCACCTTCCTCTTCAGTTACTGTTTCAAGCCTCTGCTTGCTGTGACAGCAACGTGTGCTGTCACCACCTTCTCACTGGTAATTATCCCATGAGATAGTTTAAACCCAGGTTTCATCTTTCCCACCTCACTGAAAAGGCACCTGCCTCAGTTGCCTGTTGTTAAATTTAGTGGCCAATGCAGAGCCCTCATGCTGACCTGTTAGTAGTATTTGTCACATTTGATCACTGTGTTTCTTGAAACACTATCTTGGCCCCCTTCACTTAATTTTGTTCCTTGGCAATTCTCTTTGCTGTGCTTTTCTTCATCTTCTTGATGTTTGAGTTTTGGAGTCATTAGAATTCAGTTCTTAGATCTCGTCTCAATCTTCCTCCTTAAATTTATGGTGTGGTTCCAGCTCAGAGCTTCTCTCCAGGCTACAGACCCGTATAGTGCTTGTTCAATTTTGCTCTTGGTTTCTAACAGGCACCTTGAACTGAATGTATCTTAGAAACAGGTGACTTAGATGTTTCCATCTTAGTAATGGACAACTTAATTTTTTTCAGATGTTCAAACAAAAAGCCTCAAATTATCTTTTACTTCTCTCCCTCTAACTCCACATCCAACCTGTGAAGAGAATGAGGAAACTATATCTTACAAATTAACCTGCCTCCTCTCTCCTCTCTACATTTCCACCACAATCATCTGGGACAAGTCATCATGAAGGTTCCTTTAGATATTGTAATGGATCATTTTACTCATCTTCTGACCATCATTCTTTCACAATCATAGTAGTCGTGATTTAAAAATATGTGTCAGCTATTACATAAATATATGTTAAACAATCTAATTCATTTCCTTTTCCTTTTTAATAAGTTCTTTCTACCTGTCTCTAACTTGACTTGCTCTCAGCTCACTCTCTACTAGACACATCACATGCTGATGTTTCGGGCATGGACCCATCCCAGGCCACTGTTTCTGCTGTTTCCTCTTCCTGCTCTGTCCTTCCTGCTCTGTCAGTCACATGGTCATTCATTTCCTTTAATCAGGCTCTAGACAAATAGCTCCACAGAGTAATCTAAAATGCACCTCTGTCATTGTCTTCAGTGCTTTTTACTTTAACAATTTAGCACGTTCATTGAGTTATAATTGGTATACAATAAATCACATATCTAAAGTACAACATTTTGCTAATTTTGACATAGATATCCATCACTGAAAGTATAAATGTAGTTAAGATAATGAATCTGTCCATGACTCTCAACTGTCTACTGTGCTGCTTTGTAATCTCTTCCTGTCTCTTCCGAAACACAAGCGATTAGTAATATGCCTTCTGTCACTATAGATTAGTTTGATCTTTTTTAGAATTCACTGTGTTATGCAGTGTTCACTCAGTGTTTCTTTCACTCAGCATGATGGTTTGAGATTTAACCATGTTGTAGTGGGTATCAGCAGTGTATTCTTTTTATCACCAAGTATTATTCCTTTTATCTTGAAATCATTGCCTGCTGATGCAGGGGATATTTCTTGTTTGCACTAGACTAGACAAATGTATAATAAACATTCATATACAAGACTGCATGAATACAATATTTCCTTTCTCTTGAGTGATTTTCTTGAGAGTCTGGGTTATATGATCAGTAGTTGTTTGATTTTCCAAAATGAAATCCTTAACTATTTTACAGATAAACCAGAAGGGGGAGTTACAAGTTCCAGTTCTTTCCTATCCTTGTCAACATTTTCAGAATTTCTTAAAGGTGCATTGTGATGCTCATCTGGATTTCCCTAACTATGTTAAGTAGCTTTTCATGTGCTTATCTTGCCACCCACACAGCTTATTGCATGATGTGTCTGTTGTATAATGGAGACCACAATCTCAGTGCCTTTAAAACAAAACACATTTAGCGTGTCCTGGTTTTTGTGGGTCAGAGATAGCTGTGCTGTGTCTCTTCAGGTTGTAATCATGATGCCAATCAAGGTGATTTCTCATCTGGTGTCTGGATGAGGGAGGACACCACAGGAATCCTTATCAAGGTGTTTTCAATGCTTATCAAGGTGTATTTCTCCCATTGTAACTAAGACGCCAGAGACTTCCTGTCTACCTCACTTGAACTCTACTGGGAAAAATTGAGAACTACACGAAAAGAAGGGAAAGAAGGAAAGAAGGGAAGGAAGAAAGAAAGAAGAGAAACTGGATTCAAATATCATACACAAGTTAGTTAAAAGTGGATGAAAGATTAGGCCAAATTTCATGAAATGATTTTCCACATGACTCTGCATAGGCAATTAAAACATGGGTCTTTGCTTTTTAAACACAAGGAGGCAATTTTCTCTTACTCTCCGGTCTAGGATAGTATTATGAACATCAGGCAATAATGAGAGAATGACTTTTCCATTGTCTTATTATGTTGGTTAAAATCAAACCATAGCCTCCATGCACTGAAGAGGAGTTGATTACACAGGAAACAATTCTCCTGAAAGGGCATGTTCAGCAATCTATTATTTTACTGGTTCATTATGACTGGATTTTGAGATTTTGTTGTATATTCTGGATGCAAGTTCAATTTTTAATTTTTTATATACTAAACATGTACATGTTTTATTTGATATGCCAAAAACCAGTAACAATTATGGACCTCAATTCCATGACCTGAAGACTGGTTTGAGGCTCTTCCTGTCCCTGGAGCAAGCAGATGCCCTTGGGCTACACTTGCTTGTGACAGGACTTATGGAGATGTTACTGGTGCCCTCTGGAGCACATCGATGAACAACGGGAAGACAAGTGACAAGTGACCAAATATGTAACTTTCTCTGTGTTGTTGGCGTGACATTTCATTCTTTTAATAGTATCTTTCAAAGAAATTAAAATATTGTTGAATTTTAATATTTTAGACTGTTTCTTTAAAGACACTGCTTTTGATATTAGAGCGAAGAAATTTTTTGCTACAAAAAGTATTTCTTCACTTTCCTTCTATTTATAGTTTGGCCTATAATGCATTTTTGAATTAATTAATGTAGTTGCCCTAATTTATGGAATGGGGTTTATTTTTTTCACTTTCTTTCTTTCTTTCTTTCTTTCTTTCTTTCTTTCTTTCTTTCTTTCTTTCTTTCTTTCTTTCTTTCTTTCTTTCTTTCTTTCTTTCTTTCTTTCTTTCTTTCTTTCTTTCTTTCTTTCTTTTCTTTCTTTCTTTCTTCCTTCCTTTCTCCTTCCTTCCTTCCTTCCTTCCTTCCTTCCTTCCTTCCTTCCTTCCTTCCTTCCTTCCTTCCTTCCTTCCTTCCTTCCTTCCTTCCTTCCTTCCTTCCTTCCTTCCTTCCTTCCTTCCTTCCTTCCTTCCTTCCTTCCTTCCTTCCTCTCTCTCTCTCTCTCTCTCTCTTCTTCTTTCTTTCTTTCTCTCTCTCTCTCTCTCTTTTTCTTCTTTTTCTTTCTTTCTTTCTTCTTTCTTTCTTTCTTTTCTTTCTTTCTTTTCTTTCTTTCTTTCTTTCTTTCTTTCTTTTTTCTTTCTTTCCTTTTTAATTAAACATTTTATTATACCACCGTGACATACAATTACAACGTTGTTCAGTGTTTGGAAGTTTCGGTCACATAGTGTTCCAGCACCCCGCCCTCCACCAGTGCCCATTTCCAGCCACCAATGTCCCCACTCCCGCCCCCTCCCATAACCTGTCTAAATGGCAGGTTCTTTATCTCTTTTCTCTCTCTCCCTCTCTCTCCCTTCCTTCTCCTACACATTATGGATTGTACTACATACACTTGGAAGCCATCATGTGAATTTTTTGGGCTGTATTTAATGCTCAGTTCTATGTTGGTATCATCCCTTTCAACATTTATTCACACATGTTCCTTTCTCTGTCTTACCTAACCTCTGACTCCCTCAGTTTTGCGGTAATTTCTACTTTTGGTAAGACCACCTGATATTTTTATGTCATACAAATAAGTGCAGTCATTCTATGGCTTTCTCTTTCCTTCTGACTAATTTCACTCAACATGATCCTTTCCATGTCCATCCATTTATAGGCAAATTTCATAACTTCATTTTTCCTAACAGCTGCATAGTATTCCATTGTGTAGATGTACCACAGTTTCTTTATCCAGTCATTAGTTCTCGGGCATACTGTTTGTTTCCAGGTTCTCACTATTGTGAATAGTGCTGCTATGAAAATAAAAAAGTGCGGATTGTGTTTCCGCTGTGTGTTTTTGACTTCCCAGGGTATATTCCCAGGAGTGGTATGGCTGGGTCAAAAGGGAGCTCAATTTCTAGTCTTTGGAGGAATGTCCATATTGTTTTCCAGAAAGGTTGTACAAGTCAACATTCCCACTAACAATGTATGAGAGTCCCCTTTTCCCCACATCCACGCCAGCACTTGTTGCTTTTAATGGGGTTTATTTTTTTACATAAGGATGTTGGCCTATAGCTTTATTGCAATGCTTTTGGTATCAGAATAGTATTGATCTAAGAGAATAAGTAGGGCATTACCTCTCTTCAATTTTATGAATATTTTTATAGAATCAACATTATTTTTCCCTTAAATTTTGATAGAATTTTCCAGTGGAATCATCTGGGTCTGAAAATTTCTTTGTGGGAAGAAATTTCTTTAATAGCCATAAGGTTATTTTAGTTACCAATTTATTTTTGATTGTTATATCCATTTAGTTCATCTAGTTTATTATATCTATCTATCTTTATTTATTTATTTATTTATTTATTTATTTATTTATTTATTGTGGCCCTTTGGTTCATCTATAAATGCTATATTTCGATTAACTACAAGGGTATGCTATCTGCACGGCAAGCCTGGCAAGCTGCCCGTGTTGTATTTGATATAACAAATACCAGTAACAATTATATTAGTTCATTCCCATGACCTAATATAATGGTTTGAGAACTCTTTATGTTCCTGGAGCGAGCAGATGCCCTTGGGCTCTACTATCATAAGACAGGACATATGGAGATATTACTGGTGCCCGCTCGAGCAGATAGATGATCAATGGGAGGATAGTGATTTATCTATCTATCTATCTATCTATCTATCTATCTATCTATCTATCTATCTATCTATCTATCTATCTATCTATCTATCTATCTATCTATCTATCTATCTATCTATCTATCTATCTATCTATCTATCTATCTCTCTCTCTCTCTCTCTCTCTCTCTCTCTATCTATCTATCTATTTATTTATTTGCTTTTTGGGTCACACCCGGCAATGCTCAGGGGTTTTCCTGGCTCTGCACTCAGGAATTACTCCTGGCGGTGCTTCGGGGATCATATGGGATGCTGGTTATTGAACCCGGGCCAGCATGGGCTGGCCGCGTGCAAGGCAAATGCCCTACCCACTGGGCTATCGCTCCGGCCCCAATTTTTTTAAAAATTTTTTATTATACCACCGTGAAACATACAATTACAAAGGTGTTCATAATTGGTTCTTGGTAATACAGTATTCCAGCACCCATCCCTCCATCAGTGCCCCATTTCCACCACCAATGTACCCTTCCCCTCCCCGCCCCCAGGCCGCATTAATAGCAGGTACCCCAGTTTCCTCTCTTTCTCTCTCTTTCTCTCTCTGTCTCTGCATCTCTCTCCCTCTTATTTTACACATTGTGGCTAGTCCTGCAGATATTTAGAGTTTATCACTTAAGTCTCTTTGTGAGTTTTAATCTGCCATTACCATTTCCCATATTTAGTAAAACACTGGTATCTATTTATATCCTATTAATGAATGCAGTCATTCTATATCTGTCCTTTTCCTTCTGACTAATTTCACTCAGCATGATAGACTCCATGTCCATCCATTTGCAGGTAAATTTCATAATTTCATCTTTTCTGACAGCCGCATAGTATTCCATAGTGTAGATGAACCACAGTTTCTTTAGCCAGTCCTCTGTTCTCGGCCGGCCCCAATTTGTCTAGTTTATTAGCATAAAGATTTCCATTTCTTTTAAATGTTTTTATTTTTATTTATTTTTTATTTTTTGCTTTTTTGGGTCACACCCGTGATGCTCAGAGGTTACTCCTGGCTCTTCACTCAAGAATTACTCCTGGTGTTGCTCGGGGACCATATAGGATGCCAAGGATTGAACCCAGGTTGGCTTCGTGGCAAGGCAAACACCCTCCCTGCTGTGCTATTGCTCCGGCCCCATTTTTTATTTATTTTATTTTATTTTTTTTGGCTAAATTTCCATTTTTTAATTCAGATATTTTTTTCTTAGTCACTGTGAAATTGCAGAGTTATTCATGATCAGGTTTCAGGCACACAGGGTTCCTTCACCCATCTTTTCATCGGGGTCTACCTCCCTCCACTAAGACCCCACCACCCATTTGCTTCTCACCCTGATCTTATTTTATTTTTAATTTTTTTTAATATACCACCGTGAGATATATAATTACAAAAGTGTTCATATTTGGGCTTCAGTCATACAGTGTTCCAGCACCCAGCCCCAACCAGTGCTCATTTCCTCCCACCAATGTCCCATGATATCCCTCTCCCCAGCCTGCGCCTGTCTATGGCAGGCAATTTTCACTTCTCTCTCTCTCTCTGTCTCTCTCTGTCTGTCTCTCTGTCTCTGTCTCTATCTCTGTCTCTGTCTGTCTGTCTCTCTCCTTTTACACACAGTGGCTTGCAATACATACAGTTAGAGGTTATCATGTATATCCTTTTTGCCTACTTTCAGTGCTCAGTTCTACGCTGGTATTATCATTTACAATAATTATTAGTACACTGTTCCTTTTCTCTGTATTGCTTAACCTCTGACTCCCACACATTTGCAGTAGGTTCTACCCACTGACAAGACCTCCTGATCCAAGTTCTGATGATTTTACAAGACTAGACTTTTTAGAAAATAGTTTATAATACTCCTATGTTATACTTTACAATATCCGTAGAAGCTGTGGTCATATTTTTTACGCTACCTCTCTCCGTGTCATTATTTGTGATTCTTATTTTCTCTCCTTTTTACAAGTGATATGCCTGGCTAAAAACAGAATCAATCTTATTCATATTTTCAAGACACCAGTTTTTGGTTTCAAAGATTTAAAAAAAAAATTCTGTTTTATATTTCATTGATTTTTTCTTCTGATGCTTATTATTTTCATATATATTGTGGGTTTATTCTAATTTATCTGGTTTCTTAAGGTGGAAACTAAATTTGAGAACTATTTTTTCAAAAATGCATTTAATACAATTTCTCTCCATGTAGTGTTCTGCTGCTATGCCATACATTTTTCTATGTTATGTTTTTATTTTCATTTAGCTCAAAATATGCTTTATTTTCTATTCTGACTTATTCGGTGACTCATGAGTTTTTGGAAGTGTGTCAGCACACATTGGGGGATTTTTTAGGAATCTTTCTGTTACCAATTTCTAATTTAATTCTATGGCATTCAGAGAATATGCTTGAGATTTTTCAGGAATCTTTTCTTTTACTAATTTCTGATTTCATTCTGTTGCACAGAGAATTTTCTTTGTATGACTTCAGTTTTAGAAAAGTAAGGCTTGCATTTAAGGTTCAGAATACTGTTTATCTTAGGAGATGTTCTGTGTTCTGAGAAGAATGAATGTCCTACTTTTGTTGGGTGGAGTTTTCTTAAATACCGTGTGGGCCAAGATGTTTGATGCTGTTGGTCAAATATTCTATATCATTAGTGGTTTTCTATTTGTTCTACCAATTATTGAAAGGTAAGTAATTATATTATGGACTAAAATGGGATACTTGGAGTTTCATCAGTGTTCGATTCATATATTTTGAAACTATTTTTTTGGTGCAGCACCTTTTGGGATTGTTTTGTCCCCAGGATAAATAAAATTTCTGGAAATTTTTAAATGAAATTTATTTCTTCACCTTAGTTATATTTTCTTGTTTGCTGGGTGTTGGGGAGTGGGGAGTGTGTTGCAAAAAAAGTGTCCAGACATGCACTTCTGGAGTTAGTCATTCAGCTGGGATGGTAGTTGAGTGCTAGGGCTAAAGGACATTGTGGTGCTCAGGCCCGACCATGCCAGGACCACTAGGTCTCTCCAGCATGCACAGAAGCCACTGGGGCTATATCTGCTGCTGCTACAGGGAAGTGATACAGTGCTGGACATTAGTTGGTCATGTGGGAGCCTGCAATGCATGTGCGCCTAATCCCTGTGCTATCCTTTCAACCTCTCTACTTATATTTAACTCTAATATATTTTGTCAGACGACCCCCCCACTCCATGAGGACCTCCATTTTCCACATCCGGACTTCCTCCTCGTCAGAACTCCACCCAGCAGACCAGCCTATCACAGCTGGCTTGCGGCGGCCGCTTGCGGCCGCGTGGTTCATCAATGAATACTGGATTTTGAGATGACTACAAGAGTATGCTACCCACACGGCAGAGCCTGGCAAGCTACCCATGTCGTATTTGATATGCCAGATACCAGTAACAATTATAGACCTCATTCCCATGATCTGATGGAATGGTTTGAGGCTCTTTATGTTCATGGTTTGAGGCTCTTTATGTTCTTTGAGGCAGGTGCCTTTGGGCTCTACTTGCATGAGCTGGTCATATGGAGATGTTACTGGTGCCCACTCGAGCAAATCGATGATGAACGGGAAGACAGTGATTATTACAGTGATTATAAGCCAAGGTTCATTCTAATGAGATCTTTCTTCTATGTAAACACTGCTAGAGGGTGTGGCAATTAAAGAAGTCACCTTGACTCTGAATAACTTCTGACTTATTATACATCTACTAAGACTTCTATGCTTTCTAGATTGGGCACAGCTCCTCTTTATACCCACTGCACCCAGTGTGGGACAGTTAAAATTTACCAGGAGACTACCACCCTGGCTACATTGAGACTATAGGAAGATTATAGGAAGGATCATACTAATTTGCTCTTAAGCAGGCGAGTGTGACCCTTTCAGTATATGGAGAACAAGATACTCAGAATCACCCTGGTGCAGATAATAAATAAGAAGGACCTTGTGGGTACCATCTAGATTACATGAAGTTCATGAAATTAAGATGTATTACTTTATACCATGGCAGAGCCTGGCAAGCTACCCATGTTGTATTTGATACGATATGATTTGATATGCCAAATACTAGTAACAAGTGTAGACCTCATTCCCATGACCTGATGGAATGGTTTGAGGCTCTTTATGTTCCTGGAACTGCAGATGCCCTTGGGCTACCTCGCATGTGACAGGATGTATGGAGATGTTACTAGTGCCTGCTCGAGGCTAATCAATGATCTACGGAAGACAGTGAATATATTTTGTCTGGTATATTATCACTGTATCACAGTCTTCCCATTCATCATCAATTTGCTCGAGCGGGCACCAGTAACATCTCCATATGTCCTGTCTCATGCAAGTAGGGACCTGCTTGCTCCAGGAACATAAAGAGCCTAAGGGCACCTGCTTGCTCCAGGAACATAAAGAGCCTCAAACCATTCCATCAGGTCATGGGAATGAGGTCTATAATTGTTACTGGTATTAGGCATAACAAATACGACACGGGTAGCTTGCCAGGCTCTGCCGTGCAGGTAGCATATTCTTTTTTATTTATTTTTATTTTTTAATTATTTATTTTTTTGTTCCCCCAAATTTTATTACACCATTTTAGACATACAATTGCAAGATGCTCATGCAGAGTTCTGGTTCCACAGCGCTTCCAACACCCAACCCTCCACCCAAACCCATCTCCCATCACCAATGTCCCCACCTCCCCTCCCCCTCCCACACTTCAACTACTTGGCGGGTTCTGCATGTCTTCTCTCTCCTCCTTGTCTCTCCCTCCCGCCAAAATTTCCTGCACATCGTGGAATGCAGTGGATTAAAGGACATTACTGTTTCCACTATTTTGATGGACCGCGTGGCCGCAAGCAGCCGCGCGAACCTGGGCTCGAACTGGGTTTGCTCTGTTAATCTGGTCGTGAGGCAGTGTTCCAGCATCTAGACAGCAAAGGTGGTGGCTAGTGTGGTGGGCAAGTCTTATCCGGCTGCTTCCGGGACCCCCGGAGGTGATGGGCCCACTCCCAAAACCCATCTGCCCTCCCGAGAGCCCTATGGTCAGCTTAGCCAGGGGAAAGCAGAGTTCCAGCTTCCCCAGGTGCGCCCGAGGCCCGCATGCTATGGCTGGTCGCCCCAGGGCAGCTCCTGGGCGGGGCCACCAGGCTCGACAAAATGGGGCGGGAAGGGCCGACCCCTGACTCCATCTGACGAATTCCCAGCGATTCCCGGCTGTTGGAGCTGCCTACCTGGGCTCAAACTGGTAAATCCAGCATTTATTGATGAACCGCACGGCCGAAATCGGCTGCACAAGGCGGGCAGTGATAGGCTGGTCTGCTGGGTGGAGTTCTGACGAAGGGGAAGTCCGGATGTGGAAAATAGAGGCCCTCATGGGGGGGGGGGGGCGGGGTTGTCTGGCTTGTTGCAAGGCTCTGATGGAGTGGCGGGTCAGGACTAGAATAGGCCATCCCTCACGGGCGCCTCATGAGTGGCTGGGCACAGGGAGAGACAGTAGCAGCTCTGCCCCATGTCTGTGAGTCTCTGGATCAGCATACCTGGGCTGGATTTAAAAAAGACTGCTGCAGGGTGGATCTCGATGAGCCGGGCTGTGATATGGAAAATGGAGGCCTGCTAGGAGTGGGGGTGGTCATCTGGCTTGTTGCGAGGCTCTGCTGGGGTGGTGGGCCTATGCAGCTTCTGTGGCCGGTGCCTCTAGCTGGTTGGGCTCTGCTGACTCTTGTATCACTTGTTTCCTTCACAAAGCAGAAGATCCAGGAAGGAAAATGAAAGATTTGAGTCGGAGGTTTGAAGAGAAGGGAAGGATTCCCTGGTATTATAACCGTTTATTATTATAACTGTTTCAACTTTCTTTGGTTAATGTTAGCATGGTGAACCTTTTCCATATTTCTGTTTTTTATCCTGGATGTGATTTTATATTTAAAACGTTTCTTATGGGTAGAATTCTTATGGGTCTTCTTCATTTCCCTTCCTCATCTAATGATCTTTGCCCTTTAATTGTGATATTTGGAGTACTTATATATTTTTAATTAATATTTTATTATACCACCGTGAGATATACATTACAACATTGTTCATGTTTGGGGGTTTCAATCACATAGTGTTCCAGCACCCCTTGGAGCACTTATATTTAATATAAGTTTTACTATCACTGTATCACTTCTTCCTGTTCATCATCGACTTGCTTGAGCGGGCACCAGTAACATCTCCTTATGTCCTGTCTCATGCTAGTAGAGCCCAAGGGCATCTGCTTGCTCCAGGAATATAAAGAGCCTCAAACCATTACATCTCTTTCTTTTTCTATCTTTTTTGGATTGACTAGTTTTATTATCCAATTTCTAATAAGTATAAACCCAACTGATTTATAACTTCTTTCTTTTCCTCTAGAGACTTCTTTTATATTATATAATGTTTTGATATAATTTTATATTTTATAATATAAAATTATTCATTCTTATATTTCATGCATACTATAATAGTATAATACTACTTTTATATCAATTCCTTATGCTATTGTTGCCATACAGCTTTTATATTCCTATCATTCTTACATAATTAATGATCTCCTAAAGATATTTAAATAATTGAAAAATCAAATATATTTTTAAATTTACCATAAAATGGAGTTTTTCATTTCTTTCTGTGATCTATATTTCCATCCAACATTATTTCTTTCTGCCTAAAGGACTTTCTTTACCAATTTTTCTACTCCAGATTTCAAATGATGAATTCTTTCCATTTTTATGTGTCATTATTTGCCTTTTTCGGAAATATAGTTTTACTTCTCCAGCATTCTCAGTTGACATATGTTTTTTTCCTTCAGTAACTTAAGATATTACTTCATTAGTTTCTGGCTTGAACTATTTCTAATGCAGTGTCTTCTGTCATTGCATTTTTGTTCTATACAATGTGAATTCTTTTCTCTGACTGCTTTTAACATATTCTATTTACAATGTAATTAAGCAATTTTTATCTTAACGTGCTTTGGTAAAGTGTTCTTTATGCTTCCTGTGTTTGGTGGAGTGTTTGTTAAATTCTTGAATCTTTGAATGTATATTTTTTAAAATAGACTTCAGAAAAATTCCAATCAATATTAGCACAGTTTTGTGTCTTCTATTTCCCCTCTTTTTTTTTTCTCCAGTTTTTTGGGCCACACACAGAAGTGCTCAGGGTTTACTCCTGGCTCTGCATTTAGGGATCACTCCTGTTGGGCTCTGGGGACCACATGAGATCCTGGAGATAGAACCGTGGTCAGTCATGTGCAAGGCAAGACCCCCCCACCCACTGTACTATCTTTATGGACGTCCCCTCCTTTTTTGACCCCAGTTACATATTTACAAGAAACTTTAAACTCTCCAGTTTAAACTGACATGCACTTAAAATTTCTAATGTTTTATTTTGAAATGTCTAACCTGCTATTAATTCCACACTATCTTTTTCTCACTTTATTTAAACACATTTACACAGCTGTTCCTAATGCATTTGTTACAGGCACTCAATATCCCAACCCCAAGCCCACCACCACTGCGACCTTCCCTTCACCATCGTCCCCATTTTCCCAACCACTGCTCAAGCCTGCCCCATTAGCAAGCCCAAACTAATTTATCTTGCTTGTGACCACTAAATGGCTAATGGAATTATAAAAGAATACTTCAGTAAAAGAAAACTGTGAAAATTGTTGTATCTCACCATAGGGACTTTAAGTCCTTGTCTGAGGGTTTCCTAAGCTGTTGTTGCTAGTTCAGTCTTTTGTGTCGATGTTCTTGATAAGTGAGTTTAGTTGGCTTCTATGTTACGCTCCCATCCATTCTGTCGTGCTCCTGCTGGGATGTGAGTATTGAAGGGTTTCCAGAAAACCTAGAATACTTAACTGAGTGTGAGTGAAAGAAGGAACTGAGCTCCGACCTCCATCGCTGTTCCAGAGTCAGGGACGCTGTCTCATTTGCCAAGGCATCGAAAATCAGATGGGCTGGACATATAATTCGATTTGGAGATGACTACTGAACTAGAGCCATTACTGACTGGAAACCACTGGACGTCAAAAGATCACGTAGGCCGCCCACCTACAAGATGGTCAGACTTCTTCATCAAGACCCTGAAGGAATGGTTTGAGGCTCTTCTTATTCCTGAAGCAACCAGATGCTATTGGGCTACATTGGCATGTGATAGGGTCAAATAGAAATGTTACTGAGCCCGCTCGAGCAAATCGAAGAATAACGGGATGTCAAGTGTCAAGTGATCTGTGAGTTTACAAGGTGGTGGTGCTGGAAAGTGGGTGTGGCTTCTGGGACTTCTGGAAATATGTGGGTGGGGCGGGAAGCTTGCCCACCACTGCATGGGGAAGGCCTGGAGTTCTCTGACAAAAATCAGCTGGTGTGCCAGAAATTTTCAGCAGTTTAGTATCTCCTAGTCGTGAGGCTGTGGAGTCCACCTGTAGGCATGGCAGCAGTTGTTGGCGTGGCGGCATGTGTGAGCACGGCTGCTGAGCTCTGGCAGAATGGAGACTTGGCCTGCACCCTCCCAATGTCGCCACCTTGGACGTCTCAGCCCATGTATCTAAGAACTTTTTGTGACTAATAGATCTCTCTTGAGATTCAGTTATGAGTATTCAATCATTAATCTCTGAAGCTAAGTCGATAAATAGATAGTGGTGGATTGTGGGTGTGCCTGCTGGGGCTTCTGAAAGTCCGGTGTGTGTGTTGGGGGTGAGGGAGATACAGCCACCACATTCGAGGAGGCCAGAAGTTCTCAGGCAAAAAAAATTCCAATACCACACCATCTTATCTCACATCTTGTGTTCATTTCAGAAATTCAACTTCCTTGTATTTTTCATGCATGTACTTACATTTTTTAATTATAGTTATAATAACTATTTTATTATTAAAATAATACCTAATATTTATATTGTCTATCAGTTTTAATTTTCCAATCACTAATATTTCTTATTATCCTGGATTGTATTTTCCTGTTTTTTTGTTTGTTTTTAAATGCAATTTTTAAGTTGGATGCTAGCCTTTATGAATTTTTGTCTTCTTTGGTACAAGATATTTTGTTTTATTTATTTATTTATTTATTTACCTATTCATTCATCCATCCATCCATCCATTTATTCATTCATTTGTTTGTTTGTTTATTTATTTATTTTCATTTTGGGTCACAGTAGTGCTTAGGGATTACTTCTAGCCATGCGCTCACGCCTGACAGGCTCAGAGGACCATGTGGGGTGCCAGAGATCAGACCTGGGTCAGACGCATGCAAGGCAAGCACCTTTCTCACAGTACTACCTCTCTAGCCCACTACTGAGTTCCCTTTAGCTAGAACAGCACCTATAAGATAAACTGTGCTCCATAGATGTTTAATAATGGGTGAATGGAACAGTGAGTGAAAGCCATGTCAGCCACACAGTTCTCCTCTTGCCCTCTCTCACTGACAGTCTCCTGTGCATCTGCTCATGCTACTTCCGCCTGACAAAGCTTTCCTCTCTAGGCACCCAGAGTGAGGGCTCTCTGATTTCAGACCACCAGCCCCTGGAGATTGGAGAGCATCAGTATTTGTGGTTTTAGTATCCAGCCTATGGCCTTTTGCTGATTTAGTGCATGTAAGTTGACTGAGCACATACCTGTGGTTGGACAAAGACTGATGATGAGGGTGTCATGTGCTGTGAGAGACTTATTTCTCCCTTCTTTGGCTTGGCCTTGATGACGAATAATATAATGCTCATATTCCCAATAGATACCCATTAGAGTCACCCTATTTTTTATTTAGAGAACACAGCACCATTACAAATTTATAATTAACAAATTAATTTTACATAGTCTCCTTAGTTTCCTCTGAGGGTCAGCTCTCAGCTCCAGTAGTTCTCCCCTGACTTGGGCCACGAAGACAAGGCTCCCCTCTGATGCCATCACACTCAGATGCTTCTCAGTTAGTTCTGGATCCAGAGATGGTCTCACTTCCATTCCCCACATCTCCTAGCACAGAACCTGATCCTGTATGCCTTGATAATAGTCTGTGGGCACTGTGCTTAGACTTTAACACTGCCAAGGTGATCTCAACTTCCCAGGAAATTTCCCTTTGGTCTGGGTTAATTTCACCTTCCAAATAAGAGGTCTTTGGATCCATTAAAAAATCTCTTAGGAGGTGCCTAGTCAACCAGAAAAACCAGCACCATATTTTATTTAGATCTGCTAAACATTCTGGGGTGACTTGCACAATGAGCATAATTTCCTACTGGAAGAGGGCCATTGGAGCCCCAAAGACGCTGTAATATAGATCCAACGGTTTGCCCACCTTTGGCAAGAAGGTGGCGGGTTTTCCTGTTTTAAAGTTTTGTTTTGTTTTTACTTTTTATGAATATATTCCCCTGAAAAGAACTTATATTTTATAAACACACATGTTCATGTTTATGATTTTAGCTGCTTTGTCTCTGCAGCCATCGGGAAAAAATAACGTTAGCAGAAGTAGAGGTGGACTGGTCACTCTTATCTCTGTCAGGCTCAGGGAGTTGCTGTCAGATCTCCCTGCTCACCTGACAGGGATATTTTTCTCCTAGTGTTGATCTTGCTCCCCAGCAAGCCGGATGTAATTTGTCTTAACACTCAGATTCCTCAGCCAGGGTGTACATGGCACGTTTAGACACAGGGCCTTGTAAAAAATAATACATTGAGCTTTATTTGTCTGAAATTCTCCTGGAACTGTTCATTGGGGGATCTTTAACTTTGGGGGGTCATGAGGGATGGGTATATATCATTCTGTGTGTGACAGATGTACCAAACTGAAAAGGAGTTTCCCACCAAATTAATTTGTGAGAAGGTTCCATGCTGTCAAATGGCAGCTAGGGAATTTTTAGGATTACCTGATGAAGCTGGAAGGGGTGTCCCATTTGTTCAACCATGGCTGTCCTAAAATACACAGGTTTAAACTTTGTTCTGGAAAATTTAGGATGCTGGAAAGAGTTGGATAGACAGCAGCACTTTCAAACTATAGAACTTCAGCTTTTTCCTCTCTAGCCTCTTGATGCAAAGGTCTTGCTAATAAGCAAAGTATAGAAAACTTAATTTTGAGTTACATTGCCATGTATTTCAGCAAAACTTTTCAGAAATACAATTTGACACGAGCTACTTAAAGGTCAGAGTATCAACCAGCTAACCAACTTTAGAACACACACAAATGAACTAGACAGAAGACTTACGCAAATGAAAATTCAGAAGTACTTTCTGATTGAGTACTTTTCAAATTCAAATTCTTATCCAAGGCTAGGCAAAGCACGGTCCAGGAGGAACTTTCAAGGATTGGAAACTACCTCAAACATGTGTGTTGGAGTGGGGGCAGAGGGTAGACAAGATAGCGAAGGGATTATAGTTGGGACAATAAGAGTTGGGAATGGTAATTCTAAACCAGAACTGAGCATTGAGAGTAGATAAAGGGATATGCATGATAACCCCTCAATATATATTTTTCAAACCATAATGTGCAAAAGGAGAGAGAGAGCAAGAGAAAGAGAGAGAGAGAGAGAAATTCCGAAAGTGTCTTTCATAGAGGCAGACAGTGTAGGGTGGTGTGTGATTGTGAACAAGGGACGTTTGTGGTGGGAAATGGGCACCGGTGGAGGGATGGGTTCTGCAACACTGTATGACTGAAATGCAACCATGAATGGCTTTGTAATTGTTGAACCCACGGTGATCTAATTTTTTATTTTAATTTTTTTATTATAGCACCGTGAGATATACAATTACAAAGATGTTCATAATTGGGTTTCAGTCATACAGTGTTCCAACATCCACCTCTCCACATCTCCCCCAGCCTGCTTCTCTAGCAGGCACTTTTCCTTCCTCTCTCTCTCTCTCTCTCTCTCTCTCTCTCTCTCTCTCTCTCTCTTACATATTGTGGCTTGCCCTACAGACATTTAGGGTTTATCATGTAAATCTCCTTGCTTATTCAACACCAGCTCCACTACCAATGTGCCCTTACCATCACCAAAGGCCACAGCCCACCACCCACTCCCGTTCCACATTAGCCCTTCCCCCAGTTTGTTTCAACTACAATGATCATTACAATGTATATATGGGCAAGGTCCTGGGAAAGACCTGGCCCTAAACTTGGTTGTTATCTAAGTCTGGTGCGTGGCTGCTTTGCGGCCGCATGCCATGGGTAGGAGCCAGTACAGCTGTGTGTCTGGACGTTCTCTTCTCTGGCATTACTGAGGATGGTGGCTGCGGAGCTCGTGGCCCCGCCCACTGGGTCAGTGGAGGTGGAGGGTGGAGGGGAGAGACCTCAATCCCTATATATAATTTTTTTTAAAAAAGAAAAAATTTACATTGCCTGGAAAACACTTATATGTGACAAAATTTAGTGAGATGACATAAATGTGATGGATAGATCTACTCATAAAACAAACTCCACAACAGTTACTATGCCATAATTGGGAAGAGACTTGAGGCTTCCATTTTAGAGGAGCTCACAGAGGCTTGTTTTTCCCAGCTCTGAAAGTCATCCAAAATTGCTCTTGGTGAAGCTTCTCACTTTGTATAACACTGCTGCTGAATGCGATGCTCAAATGTAGCTGTGCCTAGAGCTGTTTACATCCTTTCGCAATGCCCAGTTCCTGACCCTAGTAACTTCCTCTTTCACAGACTCTAATTCATTGACTTTAATCATTGAATGTTTTCATAAATTAATTTTATATTAGATAAAATAAATGAGAGACTCACATACACAGGACAGCGCTGTTACTGGTGCCTGCTCGAGCAAATTGATGATCAACGGGAAGACAAGTGATACAAGTGAAGTGATAAAATAAATATATTTACTATTCCCAATACAGATTTACTAGTTTTTGGGCATTCTATAGAAAATGTAAGAGCAAACTTAAGCCTAGTATTTGGAGACTAAATGTATTCAATTTAAATATTTTTTGTTGTTTAGATACTTGATTTACAAAGCTTTAAATAACAGAACTTCAGACATATAATGCCCTAAGTCGAATCCCACCATCAATGTCATCATTCCTCTATCAATGTCCCCAAATTCTTCCATTCATTTCACAGGCACATTTTTAAGTTTAATTATTGTATTTTGGGTCCCATGCTTACAGTAGTGTTCACTCCAGTTGTATATATATCTATATATCTATATCTATGTATAAAATATATATCTATATAGCCTCTACACCACTGATATGTCCAGGCTCCTGACCCTCACACTTATGTTACCTTCAGACTTCTTGCTTCCCTCCTCCATTCTCTTCTTTCCTGGTCTTTTCATATCTGTAATATGGAGCCAAGGGTTAGTCCACCTTCAAACCTTACATTATTTTGTTTATCTATATATTACAGATAATGAGGGCATCCAGTATTTGTCTTATTCCTAACTTCACTTAATGTGATATGCTCTAGTTTCCAGTGAATTGATTTAATAGTTCCAGTGAATTGATTTAATAATTCCTTGAAACTGCATTGTGGTCCACTACGCATACATACACACACTACACTTTCATTATTCATCTATATGTTATTAGATATTTGAGTTGATTCCATATCTTAACTACCATATTCAAAGCTATAGTAATTTAAACATCATAGCACTGGAATAATTTCCTCTGTTTTTGATGGATATGCTATCTGATCCACAGGTTATAATTGAGAAGTCTGAGATAAATACTCAAATCTCTGAATAGTTAATTTACAAAAAGGGACTGAATACAGTAAATGGAATGAAGGTGTCTCTTTTAGCAAATAGTGTTGGGAAAACTGGATATCTGCATGCTAAAAACACAGAAATGGATCTGTATTTCACACCTTACAAAAAGTCAATTCAAAGTGGATCAAAGACCTCAACATCAGACCAGAATCCATAAAATACTTTGAGAAAAAATGCAGGCAGACTACTCCAGGAATTGGACTTTGCAGGTGTTTCTAATGATTTGACCCCATTGGCAAAGACAATGTAAACAAAAGCAAACACATGGACCACATAATATTAAAATATATTTTTCATGGTGAGGGAAATGAAATGAAATAAAAAATTAAAGGGTGTCCTAATGATGGAAGAAATACTTTCATGAAAAAAATCTGATATAAACACCCAAGATACATAAAGCACTCACAAAGATCAATAAGAAAAAAAAATCCAACAACCACTTCAAAAAAGCAGAGGAAATGAACAATTCTTTAAAAAGACAGATCATCAGTAGGCATATGAAAAATATTCATTGTCACTTATTTTGAGGGCTCCAAGTCAAGATGACAGTTCTATATCATCTTATACCAGTAAGAATGGCATATATCAAAAAGAATAGAAACAACTTGTGTTGGCAGGGATGTAGTAAAAAGAATTTTCTTTTGCTACTGGTGAAAATGCTGTCTGGTTTAGTCTCTCTGGAAAAACAGTTTGGAAATTTCTCAATAAAGTGAAAGTAGAGTTTCCATCTGACTCAACAATTCTATCCTTCAGACGATGAGCTCTCTCTTATGACTCTAATCAGTTATGACCTGATAGTAAATCTCACCAGCAATGATATTCAATCATGCAATTTTTTGTTGATTCTTCTCTCAGGTCTTCAAATTGATTTGAATTTCAACATGTGCTCATCAAAGACCCACAGTCTCTGATACTTAACATACTTGAAATTCAATTTTATTTTTAATTTAAATTAAGAAATTAAAGAACTGTGATTGACAAAATTTAATGATAGTTGAGTTTTAAGATACAATATTTCAACTCCAATTCCACCACCAGTGTCAACTTCCCTCCACTAATGTTCTCATATTCCATCCCACCTCTCCCTTCCCCATTTCCCCTGCCTGTCACTTTAATAGACACATTACAAAGTTGTATGTTTTCAGCTTAAGTTTAATGTTTTCCGTGTTTTTGAGACTCTGATTTGGATATATAACTATACCACTCTTCCACACCACCAGTATAATTGAAGCCCTGCTTCTGTTTTCCCATTACTTCACTTTTTTCATCTTCTTCCTACTCCCCTTGATCAATTTACTTCTCTCTCCTTTGATCCCTATGCACTGTGATCAAGAATTACCTATGAATTCCCCTTTATGACACTACATTTCCCCATTCAGTTATATATCACAGATAAGTGAGATCATCCTGTGTTTGTTTTTCATCTTCCAGTTCCAACCAGTTGCAGAAAACTTCACGATTTTATTGTCCCTTACAGTTACATAGTATTCCATTTTGTGTGTGTGTGTGTGTGTGTGTGTGTGTACCACACCTTCATAATCCATTCATCTCAGCTATTGTACTGAGTGCAGTGATGAATAACGGTGTGCAAATATCCTTTGGTTCAGCATACCTGGGCCGGATTGAAAAAAAAACTGCTGCAGGGTGGGTGTCGATGGTCCTGGCTGTGATAGTCTGGTCTTCTGGGTGGAGTTGTGACAAGAGGGAAGTCCAGATGTGGAAAATAGCGGCCCCCATGGAGTAGGGGGTCATCTGGCTTGTTGTGAGGCTCTGCTCAGGTCTAGAACCTGCCATGCCTCCCGGGCACCTCATGAGCGGCTGGGCACAGGGAAAGCAAGTAGCAGCTCTGCCCCCATGTCTGAGAGGTTTTGGTTCAGCATACCTGGGCTGGATTGAAAAAAAAAACTGCTGCAGGGTGGGTGTCGATGATCCGGGCTGTGATATATCCGGCCCAGGTGTGCTGAACCAGAGACTCTCAGACATGGGGCAGAGCTGCTACTTGCTCTCCCTGTGCCCAGCCGCTCATGAGGTGCCCGGGAGGCATGCTGGGTTCTACCCCTGGCCTGCCACCCCAGCAGAGCCTCACAACAAGCCATATGACCCCCCGCTACTCCATGGGGCCACCATTTTCCACATCCGGGCTTCCCTCTCGTCACAACTCCACCCAGAAGACCAGACTATCACAGCCTGGCTCGCATGGCCTCCTAGCAGCTGCGCGGTTCATCAATAAATGCTTTATTTAGAGGTGACTACAAGAGTATACAACCTGCACAGCAAGCCTGGCAAGCTGCTCGTGTCGTATTTGATATGCTAAATACCAGTAACATTTATATTAGGTCATTCCCATGACCTAATATAATGGTTTGAGGCTCTTTATGTTCCTGGAGCAAGCGGATGCCTTTGGGTTCTACTAGCATGAGACAGGACATATGGAGATATTATTGGTGCCTGCTCTAGCAAATAGATGATGAACGGGAAGATAGTGATAGTGATATATCCTTTAGAGTGAATATTTTCATGTCCTGGGGTAGGTACCCCTAAGTGGAATTGTTGGATCATGCTTCTAAGTCTACTGAGGACTAAGTCACCTTATTAATAGTTAAACAGGTTGAGTCAGACAACACTCCCACTCACACCACATTCCCTCACAGGATGAGAGCTTCTTTTTATTTACCACATCTCAGCCAACACAGATTATTCCTATTAGTTTTGGTATGTGCCATTCTCACTAGTGAGAGATGGTATATCATAGCCATCATTGGATTTCCCTGATGCTAAGTGATGGTAAGCATTTTTCCCATGTGTCTAGTATCCATCTATCTGTCTCCTCTTAAAAGTGTCTTCTCATTTCCTCTACCCATTGTAACTTCAATTTTATAATAGCAGTCAGGGTCAATAGATAAAACAGTAAAACAAGGAAGTGTTTTGAACCCCATCATTCCAATTAGTTTCTTGATGACTGGATACCACCTTCTGGGTAAATAAGACTCAAGCCCCAACTGTGATGAATGGAAAGCCATGCACTGTTTTATGTTGCAATATAGTTTCATTGTTTTGAGTTAGGGACAAGGAGTTGCATAACTATCTGCTGTAGGAAGGAGACCTCCAGAGCTGTACTCCCAGGGGCGGCTTTACCAGTTTTGGTAGATGTTTCTAAGGCTTCAATTGCTTTATAGCTAGAAATAAAACATGATTAGGATATGAACGTTGGTCCCAACTGTCAGGTTCAAATCTAGGTTAAGCCACTTTATTAGTTGTGTGGCCCCATGCTTCAGTTTCTTCATTTTTGAACAGCAATAGCACTTATATCCTTGGTGGGCTCATATGGCATCATTCATGCAGAGTTCTGAGAGAAGCTTGGCATGTATAAGGATATGCCTTAAAAAGCTTATGTATTTGGTTCATGGTCATTGTGACTTAAAAATTCCAGAATATAATTGCTATGGCCTTTTTTTTTTCTTGGTGTGTTCTTGTTCAGACACCTGGTGCTAGGATTTATTCGGACTCTTTATCAAGCTAAATCCCAACTTTGCCTGCATGTTGGCACTTGCATTTGTAGGTGGCTTAGTTCTTTTTGACCCTTTCCTTGGTGGCATTTCTGCTCAATTCCTATAAGAGGCTTCATGTTTAGCTTAGTTTAGTTATTGTTTGAGGTGATAGTCTGACATGGTAGCAAAAACTAGCTGCACCTCAGATGCTTGTGTAATTAACCATCCTTTCCTCCTGGGCATTCAATACAGTCATAAAAAATTTGCCAAAAGAAACTATTCCATCAGATGTTCAAGTACCAGCCTGGAGCCTGAACTCTAAATAGTCTTAAACCCTTTGCTAGAGTTGAGAACATTTCATCGCTGCGTTCTCGCGTTCTCACCCCACCCAATCCCACTGTACTTGCATTTTCACTAAATGGGCCTTTGGGGCGATGTTCCCGTCTCCATCGGGAGTGTTGGAAAACACTTTGTGGTGTTTACTAAATTGTGTTGTTGGCTGCGTCCTGTGAAACCTTCTTGAGAGGTGTCCATGGAAACATCCTCTCTGGGCTTAGAGCCAAGCGCAGCTCTCTCTGATGATCTGCTGCTTTTCCAGGAAGCCTGTGAATTATGGACTTGTTCGCGCTTGCCTTCTCAATCTACCTTGGTTGCCTGGAAATTTGGGGTCAGGTGTGTGGCTGACTTCAGATCTTTGCCATCTTCGTCTTTTGTAGCCTTGTTTCTGATATTGGTTTTATACCCAACTTCATTCCTTTTTGTCTGTTATTTTCAACCTTAATCTTGTTGCCCTCATGTAATCCCATAAGCCAATCCAGAGAGGTGAGGATGTGCAGCCCGGAGGGAGGAGCAGTTGTCACACCCCTTTAGGGACAAGGAAGTCAATGTTCTGGGTTAGAAACTACTAGAAGGAAAGCCCAAGTTGAGTCCTGCCTGCTAACTCCAAGTTTGGTCTATTTTCACTCCCTGCTTATACTCAGAAATAGACTTGGAAAGAGAGAGAACTAGCGGAGCTGCTGACACAAGCGTGAAACTGATGAGAATGGAAAGCCGTACTTCTGTTTTACATAGTGGAAGGATATATTTATGGAATGTTTTGGTCATCGGGGTATAAGTAATCTGTAGAGTCAATCCCAATTGCATTGTTATCTTGATGAACTGAGACTGGTTAGCTTGGGTAATTGGATTGTCAAGTTAACTGAGAGTCAACACAATGGACTGCACTTTCCCCTTGCTTATTGAAAGTTTTCTTTAGTCTGTTTTCCCTGCTTCAGTTACCACAAAATATTGCACATGCTTGGTCCATTATTATTATTGTTGTTGTTAATTTAATTTAATTTTGGTTTTCAGGCCCAACTGGCTCTGAACTCAGGGTTCACTCCCAGCAGTATACAGGGACCATATGGGGTGCTAGGGACTGGTGCTTATAAGGTTAGCTGGGTTAGCTGCTTATAAGGCAGTGTCCCACTTGCTATAATATCTCACTAGCCCCATTATTATTTTATAGGCTAATGGGAGCCCAAAGACTCCTGGCAGAATCTGACCCTATGCAGGCCTCTGGTGCTCAGGGACAACCAAGGGTGCACCCAATGAGCTTGGGGGTCATGTGGTACCAGGGATTGAACCCAGAGTCTCACCCATGCCTAGCACTACTCTGGCCACTATGCAGTTCTCGACTCATTATTTTAATTCACGATACAATTCAATACTTAACAGAGTCACTGGGACACAGTAGCTCTCTCATACCTCTTGATTCAGTTGAATGTTAGGAGTTTTCTTCTGGTCAAGCTTTTATTTCCCAGTTCGCATTGAGCAAGAGGGAGATGGGCAGAGGGCCTGTGGGGACAGCACGTCTACACTGGCAGGCAGGTGCTTTACTGACTTTCTATTCTGTTGAACTAAAATGAGGGAAAATCTTCATCAAAGTATGGAGAGTAGCTTATTTTGCTGCGATTTGCATCTTTCATTTTAAATCAAAGTTCAAAAAATGTTGTTTTAGTTACTTATGAGTCTGAGTTGGTAGGATTCTGGTTAATTAAAATTCTGTTTGCCTGTATGACTTTCTCACCAACCACCAGCGTTTATGAAGTCCCTCTGTGCTAGAAAAAATGTTGAATTTCAAGAATACAAAGATATTTGAAGGCCAAAAAAGGTAAATTTGAGGGTGATGAACAGATCAGATTGGCTGTGACTGGTTACAATGAAGGTGTATGACTTTGTGTTTTGTGGTGTATCAAAAGAACAATTTTTAAAAATATTTTATTATACCACCGTGAGATATACAATTACAACATTGTTCGTGTTTGGAGGTTTCAGTCACATAATGTTCCAGCACCCTGTCCTCCACCAGTGCCCATTTCCAGCCACCAATGTCCCCAATTCCCTCCCCCTCCCATAGCCTGCCTCCATGGCAGGTTCTTCATCTCCAAAAGAACAATTTGATCTCAGCCCCTCTATGACTATTGTTAGGAACTCCTGGAAATAACAGCCTTTCTTTCTTTCTTTCTTTCTTTCTTTCTTTCTTTCTTTCTTTCTTTCTTTCTTTCTTTCTTTCTTTCTTTCTTTCTTTCTTTCTTTCTTTCTTTCTTTCTTTCTTTCTTTCTTTCTTTCTTTCTTTCTTTCTTTCTTTCTTTCTTTCTTTCTTTCTGTCTGTCTGTCTGTCTGTCTGTCTTTCTTTCTGTCTTTCTGTCTTTCTGTCTTTCTGTCTTTCTGTCTTTTTCTTCCTTCCTTCCTTCCTTCCTTCCTTCCTTCCTTCCTTCCTTCCTTCCTTCCTTCCTTCCTTCCTTCCTCCCTCCTCCCTCGCTCCCTCCCTCACTCCCTTCCTTCCTTCCTTTCCCTTCCTCCCTTCCTTCCTTCCTTCCTTCCTTCCTTCCTTCCTTCCTTCCTTCCTTCCTTCCTTCCTTCCTTCCTTCCTTCCCTTCCTTCCTTCCTTCCTTCCTTCCTTCCTTCCTTCCTTCCTTCCTTCCTTCCTTCCTTCCTTTCCTTCCTTCCTTCCTTCCTTCCTTCCTTCCTTCCTTCCTTCCTTCCTTCCTTCCTTCCTTCCTTCCTTCCTTCCTTCCTTCCTTCCTTCCTTCCTTCCTTCCTTCCTTCCTTCCTTCCTTCCTTCCTTTCCTTCCTTCCTTCCTTCCTTCCTTCCTTCTTCCTTCCTTCCTTCCTTCCTTCCTTCCTTCCTTCCTTCCTTCCTTCCTTCCTTCCTTCCTTCCTTCCTTCCTTCCTTCTCCCTTCCTTCCTTCCTTCCTTTCACTTCCTTCCTTCCTTCCTTCCTTCCTTCCTTCCTTCCTTCCTTCCTTCCTTCCTTCCTTCCTTCCTTCCTTCCTTCCTTCCTTCCTTCCTTCCTTTCTTCCTTCCTTCCTCCCTCCATTCCTTCCTTCCTTCCTTTCCCTTCCTTCCTTCCTTCCTTCCTTCCTTCCTTCCTTCCTTCCTTCCTTCCTTCCTTCCTTCCTTCCTTCCTTCCTTCCTTCCTTCCTTCCTTCCTTCCTTCCTTCCTTCCTTCCTTCCTTCCTTCCTTCCTTCCTTCCTTCCTTCCTTCCTTCCTTCCTTCCCTTTCGGTTTTTGGCTCACGCCCAGCAATGCTCTGGCTTAGTTCCTGGCTCTGCACTTAGGAATTGCCCCCTGGCAGTCTCAGGGGACCATATGGGATGTTGGGAATTGAACCCAGGTGGGCTGTGTGCAAGCCTTAGCCACTATGCAAGCTTACTGCTTATAAGCTTACCTGCTGCTATGCAAGCATACCCACTAGCCTTTAAATTGGGATATAAATTTCCATTAAGCACTTGGTTACAAAGAGGAAATATGATATATGTGAAAATGCAGCACATAAAAGATGCTCAATAAAAAGTAGTTGCCAATGTAATGCCACTACGCTTCAACTGCTTCATTTGCAAATAGTTTGAGACTGCGAGGGATAATTTCTGTGAGACCTCCCCCTAGATGGCA
The DNA here is from genome assembly GCA_021461705.1 of Cryptotis parvus. NCBI lineage: Eukaryota > Metazoa > Chordata > Mammalia > Eulipotyphla > Soricidae > Cryptotis > Cryptotis parvus. The sequence continues at coordinate 18,608 of JAJIBD010031618.1, read as the reverse complement.
GGTTGTTGGGCCAGATTGTGGGAGGAAAATTCTACAGGTACATGTGAGTGTCAACACTGTGCCATGGCAGTGTAACCACATGATGAAGGGCAAGGCCCATGGCACACAAAACTGTGCACACGTGCTGGCGTTGTTGCCTGGATGGCTCCCGCCTCTCACATGTCCATCATCCATGCAGCTGGCCAACAGAAAGACCTTGTGAGTGCTCACTTTCTGCTGCAAGCCAGCCATAGAGAAAATGTGGATTTGTTTTTTGCTGAGAGAGGAAGGCTGCCGGGAAGTCAGGAAAGGGGAGGAAGAGCCAGGAGGAAGGATAGTATGGAAGGAAAGGTGTGGGCTGGGCATGGTGGGCGCCTTACCTTGCGGTCTGGGGCTTCCTGGCGTGTCACACCGCAGACGCACTGGGGAGGAGATGAGGACAAACAGGCTGATAGTTTCTGCATGTGGTGGTGTCAGGTGTTCCCAGGACAGCCTTGTTCTGGGTCAGGACAGTCCTGGCTCTTTTTTGGTGCTTGTCTCTTTTATTCTGTTTATTTTCTTTCTTTTTTTCAAATTCCAATATTTAAGATCCTTTCCTGTCTGTCCATTCCTTTTTTGCTTCTCCTCCCTCCCTGTCTCCCTTTTTCCAGCTCTCCTTTTTCAAACTCCAGGGTTGACCACACAGGTTCACAAACTGAACTTTTCCACTGGCCCCACCCCCTCAGCAAGCCAGGAGTGCTCAGCTGCTCAGTGGGACGTGAGCTTAGCTTGTTATTAACCTCAGCTCAGCCGGCAGCCAGGCTGTGTGTGACTAATGCTGCAGAGAGAGGTGTGGCTGGCTGTCAGGGCAACGGTGCCCAGGGCAAAGTGACCCAGAGTCACCTGCCTGGGCGGATGGACAGGATGTGTTTAGGGATGATGCTGGGAGGAGGAGGGAGGAGCTGTGCCCAGAGTGAAATCGTCCACCCACCCCACTTCTGAAGGCCTAGTGAGTGCCAGGAAAGTAGACTCAGCCTACGATGCCCAAGAAGAGCTGTGTCCAGGCTGAGTGTGGGGGACAGGCCATTTCACAGGCGCAGTCCTGCACTCCAAGTCAGAGGGTGCCCTGATTACTAGTGAGCAAACTTCAGTCTCAGCCTTGTTATGGGAATAGCAGATGCAGCCTGCAAATTTTTGGAGCCCTAATGAGGCAAGCGAGGAAAAGGTCAGGATGCTGGGAGGCCACTGTGAGTCAGGGGAGCCCATAGCCTGATGCTGACTTGTGCTTTCAACCCACATATTTTCTTTCTCACATTTTCTCACTCCTGGAGGCGGGAATTCCAAGGTCAAGGTATTGGTAGGATGAATTTGTCCTGAGGCTTCCATCTTTGGCCATAGGTGGCCATGTTCGCCCATCACCCTGTGTCTTTCCTTTGGGTGTTTTATGAGCATGGTTCGTCCTATTGATCAGGCACACTCTGGAGAACCCATTTAAATCAATTCTGTATAGACTCTGTCTGCAAATAAAGTCACATGCTGGGGGGTTGGGTTAGGACCTCAACATATGCACGTGGGATCACAACCAAGCCTCTGCTGGGGTCAGCAGATGTGTGGCACCAAGATGGGAGGATGACATCAGGCTCCAGAGGGCCTCTGGGGGCTGTGCCAGACTTTTGGGGATGGAGAGGGGCTTACTGAGCCCCTTTACCTAGTGACCTATTTCCTGCTGAGGCCCCTCTCTCACTGCCCTTCTTGTTGAGTTTCTGCTAGTGTGCAGAATCGGTATAATGGCAGTGTGTAAGAGAAGGAAGAGAGAGAAAGAGAGAGAGAGAGAAAAGAGATAAAGAACTCTCCATAGAGTCAGGCTAGGGAGAGGGGAGGGAATCGGGGACATTGGTGGTGGGAAATGGGCACTGGTGGAGGGATGGGTGCTGAAAGAATGTATGACTGAAACCTGGACATGAACATCTTGTAATTGTATATCTCATGGTGGTATAATAAAATATTTTAAAAAAGAATCTATGTAATGGGCCTAAGCATCCTGCAAAGAGGTAACAGAGTTTTCCTCATGGCGCATCGGACCCAAGCTTCTGCCTGCCCCTGCAGGTATGAGAGGACTCTACAGAGGCAGAAGCCCCCATGTGTGGGGGGTTCTTTGTCTTTCCTGTTAGGCCTGGGCGCCTCTCACACAGGAAATGGTGCAGGAAGATGGTTTCCTCACAGGAATTGGAGCTGGCAGGCTGTTCCGTGGTCATCCCTGCCCTGGTGTGTGAGGCAGCGAGAAGGGGAGACAGTGCCTCGTGCCTGTCCTGCCTCGCCCCCTGTCATAGGTAGACGCGGGTGGCTGCGGTGCTCCTCAGCGGGTAACCCACCTGCCCCGAGAGTAATGCAGGATTGCTGGAAAGATGATTCGATGCTCTCTTTGGGCATTTGGCTTCTCCCATTCTGCAAACTGTAGGTTCCTCCAAACCAGCCTCCCTGGCACTGACATTCTCTCACCCACGCCCACCAGGTGACATCACCATTTAGAGAAGAGACACTCTCTAGGCGGAAGTCACCCTTGTCTCCCACAATGGGCCTGCCTGATGGTATCCCTTCCATGTCCCTTCTCTGGAAGCTGGCCAGGTCCCTGAATCCATACCCTAGGGTCACCCTTGAGGGATCCTGAAATAATTCAGGGGATAGTAAGGACCTCACATGCAATTGGGGTCACTTTCTGCTCATCTACATAAGAAGGTAGCTTTTCAGAGGGACAGAGAGGGATGTTGCTTTCTTCTGAAAAGGGTGCTATAGATCTAATAACTTGGAAACCTTTGGCCTGGAGTGACCTGTTCTAGAATCCATGGATTCAGCTTAGGGCCACTGTTTCCTGGTTTTGGCATTTACAGAGAAGGAAAAAAAATCGGTGAAAGTGGAGAAAAGATGACCAGATTTCAGTTTTTTAGAGAAAAGACACAAAGAAATAACACTTCGTCTGTTCCCATCACTTTCATGCTCCCCAAAGTGTGCAGTAACACCTTTGTGCCTCCAACCAAAGCAGGAAGGACAAGGTCTTAGGATGAAGTGCAATTTTCAGAAGTGAATAGAAAGAGCATCAGGGAAATGTGTTGCATGACCCTATCTACTAATTTTGCTGAATCCATTGGAAACTTCAGTGATGGGAATTTATACTTGACTGATGACTTGGGAGACTGGTGAGCGTGCCCTGTGAGAGGAAAGTGGAGGGAGGTCTCCATACCTGTGTGTGACAGACTGTGCACACATACACGAGTGTGCTCATGGGTGTGTGGGGAAGGGATAGGGAGTGGGCGTGGCAGGGTGCTGGGAGGGGGCTGGGAGGATCTTCCTGTGGGCTCAGCACATTACAGCAGAAGCTCAACTTGCTGGAACCTTGCCCATGGTTCTGAGAGCATTCCTCCCTCCCCCCAGCTCTCCACCATCACCCAAAGAGCAAGACCACCTTGTCCCCCCACCACTGTAGGTGAAGTCTTGCGTTTAAGCTCCAAACCCCACCCCAGGTGGAAGGAGACACCAGTCAGCAAGCCTCAGATTTCTCACCCCCTGCCAAGAACTGCTTCTCCATCAAGGAGTCTTCCATCCTCCCTGAGAGCGCAACCAGGCCAAATCTTCTGCAGCCCAGGACTCAGATCCCTGGGCCCGGCCTTGCTCAGTGTTCCAGGGCTTGTCTCTCCATCAGCAAAGCTGCCTTCATCCCCCTGCTGGGATAGATCCCTGGATTCCTGGAGAGAAACTTTGCCCTCTGTTTTCTCCATGGGACAGAACCAGCTGGCCTTGATTCAGATGCCTGGACTAAGCTGGCTGGCTGCTCCCTCAGCTGGTCTCCACCCAGTTTGATATCTCTGCATCACCCCCATCCTGGAATCACCTGATGCCCTCAGTCAGTCTGGGTCCCTCCAGCTCCTCCAGACCCTGTGTCCACTGGACTCCACGACTCTGTAGCCTTCTTCTGAGATGTCAGCCACAGCCTGGCTTCCACGGTGAGCTAATGCTGCTTTCTCCAGGAAGCCCCCAACTCTCTAAAGCAATGAATCCTGGCGTTGTCAAAACCCCCCAGTTGAGAACTTTAGTGAGCTGGAGTTCAAATCCTATAGGATCTGCCAAGTTCCTTTGTGCCCTGGTCTCTGAGCCACCCCTGAGTGAGGTTTTATGGTTTGATTAAGAAATGCAGGTTAATCTGCTCAGCTGTGATGATTTTGCCCAATTATGTTTTAAAGCCCTACTTTTGTTTTTACTGTTTTTAAGTTTGCCTTTTATGGGGTAATTTGTAAATGCTTATTATTTCTCATTGATTTTCCTCTACCCTTAGTGTTTACTCTAACTAAAGAAGTAAGGAACGGCAGTGAGAGAGGAGGACGAGGGCATGGGAGAGAGGGAGCTGGGCCTGGGAAGCAGAGCCAGGCTGTCCCCCGGTCCTGCTCACAGCTGTCCCGGGTCCCACTCACAGCCTGGAACCCGCTCTCCATTCCCCATGCCCTACAGGCCCCAGGTTGGAGCCTCTGGAACCCACTCCCCCCTGTGGGCCCCTGGAAAGCAGAGTCAGGCTGTCCCCATGGTCCCTTCACAGCTCAGAACATGCCCCACGCCCTATGGATCCCAGGTTGGAGCCTCTGGCTTGTTATCCAGTAGCTGGGCTTTTAGGAGCTAGGGCTAGGCGCTGCCTCTTGGTACCACAGCTCAGGCTCTGTGCCTGGCTTACATTCACGACATTTCTCCTGGTTTTTTTTTTCCCCCTTTCATGCAGAGGCTGAGCTGGTCTTCAAGGAATCCTTGTTTGTATGTGAGATAGCGCACTCAGGGGCCCTTTCTGTGAAGTGGAGAAAGGGGTTCCCCTGAAGACACCAGGCACTGTGTGGGCAGCGGCATGTTCACTGGCTGCAGGCTGAAGGGACGGAATGGGACTATACAGCAAGGTGTTTGCATTAGCATTAAATGCTGAGAGTGGTGTGTGTGTGTGTGTGTGTGTGTGTGTGTGTGTATGTGTGTGTGTTTGTGTGTGTGTGTGTCCTCTGTGAGTGTAGCACAATGGGGAGACAGGTGGCCAACACTTCTAACTCTTCATCCCCTTCCTTACTGCACGCTGTGGGGAGGTTCATACCCAAAGCTTGTCCTAGGGGCATGTGAAGGGAGTTAGGGAGGCAGAAGGCAAAGGTCAGGGGAGCCCTTTCCCTCAGGCACAGCCTCGAAAGGCAGGAGTCAGGTTTTCCTTCAGTCTCAAGTTCACATACCTGCCAACAACTGGCTAAGTGCAGTTCCAACTGCGCAGATGCCCCTAGTCTGACACACCTGCAGACGCAGCAGGCGGGCCTCTGCCAGGTGCGTATTCCCTTGGTTCCTGTGGGAGGTGCTTCTGGGAAAAGCCCCCCTGACATAACCTCATTATCGTCCTCTCATTTGAAAGTGCCACCCCCTGACCTGTGAGCTCCTCACGGGCCTCCAGGAAGAATATGGCCACAGGCCTGCTCTTGGGGCGCTGTCTCAGCTTATCAGCAGCTGTGGTCTTACACATGGGATTCAGTCACAGGTTAGGGGGACTCAGAACCTGTCACCAGGCTTGTGCTAGACATGTGGAGATGTAGCGGGGATTGGGAGGAGGGGCTGGAGGAGTGAGAAGAGGGTGGTTGCATTTGTTCTTTTGGCACCCACGGCTGGCAATGTCCTGCCTCTATTCCGTCATCTCAGCAGCCATTCCTGGCTGTCCCCTCTCCCACATACATTCCAAGCCCTTAACATGGCCTGAATGATCTGGTTAAACTTACCCCTTTGGGCCCCAAGGCTCACACCATACACACCAACAGCTGCACTGCCAGATGGCCCTGGAGTTTCCTGAGATGCAGTCCCCAGGTTTCTACTGAGCTTGACATCACCTTACCCACGTCTGCTTGTGCTTAGTCAACCCTTTCTCTTCATCGGGGTTATTTCATGTGTCGTCTTCTCCAGCCAGCCTGACTTAACTCCCAGAGGGTTGCTTAAGGGTGCAGCATTCTCTGGAGAATTTGCTATGACGTACTGTTTGATTCATGTTTCACGTGGGGCCCATGGCTTGCATTTTTTCACTCAAGCCCAGTAATGCCATCATTGCACACATCTGAACTGTGTTTCCAATAAAGCAGGCTGTGGTCTTAATCTTTGGGAGCTAAGGACACCTTTTAAAAGCAGGGGTGAGTGTGGCCACCCCTCCCCATTACACATATTTGAGTAATTTTCTATGTAGTTTCAGAGTCAATTGGGCTGTTTCAAGCCTACCTCATGCATTCACGACTACTGAGAAGTGCAATGGCTCTCCAGGGGTCCCGTCTCATAGCCATCTGGCTGTGTTGCCCCCTCCCCACTTTAGATTCTGCCATATAAAACTGTTTCAGCTTTCTCTAGGGATGGAAAGGAGAGATAATACAGTAGGTTACAGTAGGTTAGGAGCTTGCCTGGCATGTAGCCGACCCGGCATCCCATATGGGTTCTCGTGGTACTTCCGGGAATGATTTCTGTGTGCAGAGCCAGGAATAATCCCTGAGCATATCTGGCCTAAAAGCGAATTAATTAATTAAATAAATAAATAAAAATAATAAATAAATAAATAAAATATTAAATAAATAACATTTCAATGTTAATTACCAAAAAAAGGTGCTTGGCATATTCCTATGAGACCTGTGACAATCTTATCATCATTGTGTGCAGGGGGAGAACCATGTCCAGGGGTTGTTACCCCCCACAACCCTATAGCCAAGCCCAGAGTAAGCTGGAGCAGAGCCAATTTGGTTCCTAAGGGCCAGTAAGCCTTAGGTTACTGGGGTTACCTTGTGGTGAACTCACTCAGTCTCTTAATGTGGGCTTTGGTCTGCTGCCTGCCCTTGGAATTTTCTGGATTTCCCTGAATGAAAGGAAGCAAACAAAAGGAGGCATGGAGAGCTACATTTTTTACCTTATAAAAATATTTAAATTATTTCTCTACGTTTTAATAAAATGATACTTACTTTAATTTTCATGATTTTCAGCAAATTATAAAGCTTCCTGTGAATTTTTTCTCAGCACATTAGTCACTTGGGTGGTTAATTATTAGCCATTAATTTTGGTGAAGCTTTCTGTAGAGTGACAGCTCCAAAGAGCCATTTACCTGTTTATTCATACTTTCCACTAAAGAGCTATTTTTCTTTACAACAAACCTAATATTAAAAATGAAACCAGTTTTATTTATTTATTTTTACAAAGAAACCCTGACTTGTAAAAACTCCTTTCTTTTCATGAAGTTTCAAAACAATTCATTCATGCATTTTAGAAGTTATGCAAATAAGCTTCCCTAGATTTTAGAGGATTTCTCTGGAACTGATTTTGGGATTCTGTATTAATTACCACTACCAAGGACAGGGGCTGTCACATAATGGATATATTTAGCAAGAATGACAAGTCTGATAATTATTCACAGGCGCCTTAGAAAAGGGATTGTTTGCTTTGATGTTTAATTTTGGCAGGCTTTTTTAGTTTGTTAAACTTAATCAAAAGCAATCAAAATACACTGGTGTGAATTACGGAAAATTAATTTTAAACCATTGGAAAACATCATATCTTTCAAGTGATGATGTTGAACCAGAACTTCTGAATGAACTGCTCAGAGAGAGGAGACAAGGTTTGTGTGTAGAACGTTTGTTTAGAGCTTGAGTTGAAATGAGGGCGAGGTTTGGGCTGCATTCCACATGGAGCTGCTTTTGAGAAGACTACAGATGATCTTTCTTCTTGAAGTTTAGGTAAAATCAGTCTATGATTTGGTAAAATCACTTAAACTCACCTTTTTGGGGAGTCTCAGTTTCTGATGCTGTTCAACAACATAGTCTGTGTCTTGCTATTGGTAGTAAAGTACACGTGCCTTCATCATCTATGTTGAGTGTTTGCTCTGTGCCAAGTTATGTGTGTTCCCTTCCTTAAAAGCAGTGATGGTTCCTGAGGCTGATGTCCCCACTGAACAGATAAAGAATCTGTTTCAGGACACTTTGAGCCCAGACACTCTCTCTCTCTACATTACTACTCTAGGGACTTTGTGTTTAATTTGGCAGACATTTTTAGTGTGACAACTTAATCAGGAGCAATCAAAATATACTTATGAACATATAGAAAATTAATTTCAAGGCAATGCAAACGATTATATTTCCCTGCCATGGAGAATCAAATGAGAAAATGAATGTGAAAATATTTTGTAAAATGTTGACTGCTATGCAAATGAACAGAATGAACAGTGAGAGAACAAGGCTAGTGGACTCTCCAGAAGCCAGTTTTACAATAAAGACACTCAACTTAGCTCATGACTCATTGTGGGCAAGCATTTGTGTTATGAAATTTGTAATTCAATGGACCCACTGAGTCACGCAAGCATGATTCATCAAACACATTATCTGAATTCATTTACCAAGATTGGAGGATAGAAGAGAGACACAGAATTTGACATCAGCTTCATCCCTGGGATAGCAATAGAGAAAAACAAGTTGTTCACAATAATCCAAGGATCTGTGATGACACTAATGATGACACTTATTTGACATAGTTTTCATAACAGGAACTTTCATACCATTGTACCAGCAGCATGTGACACTCAGAAAGGTCAGAGTTACTTGTTTGATGAATTACAAACAGATCCCTGGAATTGGGTGGGCAAAGTGGATGGCAGTTCTATCATTTAACTATTATTCTAGTGTTTATGGGCGCAAAGTTTCTGAAAGACACCCTGGGCTGAAGAAACAGTATGAGACACTGGGGTGGCATGATTAGAAGGTCAACTGTGGCCAACTGGGACCAGGCTTTGGTTCTTTTGCTGCAGGAAGTAGAGCTCATTCTGCAGGGTTGGAGGTGGGCCATGACTATGCACCGTGAGACATTTTGGTGTAGGTAACTTTGACTGTCGGACTGCTTTGGGCTTGAATTCGTGGTCAACTCTTTGCTAGCTGAATTAATTTGGGCAGATTACTTAATCTACTCCATCTTGAATCATCAAGGGTATATCAGGGGTGATGATTATATTATTTCTTGGGTTGTAAGGATTACACGAAATGTTAGATGCAAAGAATTTAGAACCATGTCAGACACATAGATACTCCTGTGTTGGTGTGAGTTATTCTTATGAATTCATAATAAATGGTCAGTGATAGCTGTTCTTATGAATTTGCCACTGTCAGGTTTGTAACTCTGAGGTAAAGACGGGAGTAGCTAGACTTGGGTAGCTAGACTACATATCTCAGTATTATTTAGCTACCGGAAGCAGTAGCTAAATAAATATAGTCCAGTCAACAGAACTTGGGCAGGAGAGATATTTGCTACTGTCTAGGCTGCATTCAAAGCTCTGTGTCAACCCCCTATAGCTGTACTTCTTTCATCTTCTGGCCATATGTGGGGACCCTACAGAACACTAAGGATCATGTGAAATCACAATGCAGAGGGACTCTGAGGCCTTGGAGGGCTTCATGAAGTAAACCTCCATTTACCCACATTGTCCTAGGATTTGAGTGACAAACTGATTTTTCAGTGCAAATGGACCTGAAGTTGAGGCTTTCTGTTTCAACAGCTAGCTGCATATTGTACCAGTCTTCATGAATTCTTTCTAAGTCAAGCAAAATTGTCTGAATGAATCTTTTGCAGTTCTCCTCTTCCTTAACAAACTATTGGGGTTTACTGGCCAGGTAACTTGCTTCTTCATTATCCATTCAGCTGTTATTGGTCACCTAGTTAATTCCATATTTTTCAGTATGGCTTTGGCTATTTGTGGTTTCTTCTTATTCTATACAAACTTTGCTGTTGACTTTTCTAGGTCCATGGGTATGGTATGAAATTTGGATGAGGAGTACACTGATCTATATATTAGCTTAAGTAAGATCATCATTTTAACAATATTGATTCTTTCAATCTATGAGCATGAAATAGTTTTCCAATTCCTAAAGTCTCCTCTGTCCTAAGCGATTTAAAGATATCATGGTATAGATCTTTCATGTCCATTGTTAAGTTGATTCCTAGATACTTGATTTTTTGGGATACTATTTATTTATTTATTTATTTATTTATTTATTTATTTATTTATTTTTTTTTGGGTCACACCCAGCAATGCTCAGGGGTTTCTCCTGGCTCTGTACTCAGGAATTACTCCTGATGGTGCTCGGGGACCATATGGGATGCCGGACCATTGGGATCGAACCCAGGCTGGCATGGGCCGGCTGCGTGCAAGGCAAACACCCTACCCGCTGGGCTATCGCTCCGGCTCTGGGATACTATTTAAATGGGATTCTTGGTTACTTTATCTTCTGGTTCATTTTTTGTAATGTAAGAATGTGACCAATTTTGGATTATTGACTTTGCAGCTGGCTAATTTTCTGTATTGGTTTGTTATTCCTAGGAGTTTCTTTGGTGGATTCTTTATAATCTTCTACATACGTTATGATGTCATCTGCAAATATGATAATTTGACTTATTTTCCAATTTGGATCCCTTTGGTTTGTTTCTCTTTCCTGATTGTTGTAGCCAGGATGTCTATATATAGAATAAAAGTGTTGACAGTGGACATCCTTGTGTTGTATCTAATCTCAGAGGAATGCTTTCACCATTAAGAATGAATCATGATCTCGATCACGATCTTCCCGTTGATCATCTATTTGCTAGAGCGGGCACCAGTAATATCTCCATATGTCCTGTCTCATGCCAGTAGAGCCAGGGGCATCGGCTTGCTACAGGAACATAAAGAGCCTCAAACCATTATATTAGGTCATGGGAATGACCTAATATAATTGTTACTGGAATTTGGCATATCAAATACAACACGAGAAGCTTGCCAGGCTTGCTGAGCGGGAGGTAAACTCTTTTAAACACTTCCAAATAAAGCATTTATTGATGAACCGCGGCGGCAAGCGGCCGGTGCAAAGGCGGGCTGTGATGGGCTGGTCTGCTGGTGGAGTTCTGATGAGAGGGAAGTCCAAATGTGGAAAATGGTGGCGCCCGTGGAGTGAGGGGGGTGGTCTGGCTTGTTGTGAGGCTCTGCTGAGGTGGTGGGCCAGGGCTAGAACCTGCCATGCCTCCCGACTGCCTCATGAACGGCTGGGCACAGGGAGAGCAAGGAACAGCTCTGCCCCATGTCTGAGAGTCTCTGGACCAGCATACCTGGGCCGGATTGAGGAAAAAACTGCTGCAGGGTGGGTGTCGATGATCCGGGCTGTGATGGGCTGGTCTGCTGGGTGGAGTTCTGACGAGAGGGAAGTCCAAATGTGGAAAATGGCGGCGCCCGTGGAGTGAGGGGGTGGTCTGGCTTGTTGTGAGGCTCTGAGCGGATTGAGGAAAAAACTGCTGCAGGGTGGGTGTCGATGATCCGGGCTGTGATGGGCTGGTCTGCTGGTGGAGTTCTGACGAGAATGAATATGGGAACACTAATGGGGGAAGCTGAAACTGGAGGTGGAATTAGTGTTGTATTGGTTTTGAAATATTATATGCTTAAACCACAACCATCAACGACTTTGCAAATCACAGGTTTTTTTTTTTTTTTTTTGCTTTTTAGGTTGTACCTGGCAATGCTTAGGGGTTACTCTTGGCTCTGCATCAAGAATTACTCCTGTCAGTGCTCGGTGACCATTTGGGATGCTGGGGATTGAACCCAAGTCAGCTGCATGCAAAGCAAATGCCCTACCCGCTGTACTACCACTCCAGACCAAATCACAGTTCTTTAATTAAAAAATAAATAAAAAGAGAATGATACTGACAGTGAGTTTATTTTAAATGGCTATTACTATCTTGAGGAAGGTTTCTTCCAGCCTTATTTTGCCAAGGGTTTTATCATGAATCTTGTCAAGAGCATTGATTGATATAATTATATGACTATATGATTCTCCTTTTTTTTTACTAATGTGGTACATTATGTTAATTGATTTGTGCACATTAAACTATACTTGAACCACTGGTCTGAGTACCACTTGATTGGGATGCATGATTTTTTTTGTTGTGTTGTTAAATTTGGGTAGCTAAGATTTTGTTAAGGATTTTTGCATTATGTACATCAGGGAGAATGGTCTAAAATTTTCTGATTTTCTTTTCTGGAAGTACCTCTCAGGGCGAATGGTCTGAAATTTTCTTTTCTGAAAGTATCTCTGTTGGCTTTGGGCATTAGTACACTGCTAGTTTCATAGAAGGTGTTAGGAAGGCTTTCTGTGTCTTTGATGTTTTAGAAAAGTTTAAGGAGTAAAATCAGGAAATCTTCTCTGAAGGTTTGATAGAACTCACCAGTGAAACCTCTGGATTGGGACCTTTGTTCTTAGGGGAGATTCTTAATTACTATTTCTATTTCCTTACTTGTGATTGCCCTATTTAGGCTTTTTACTTACTCCGTATTCAGTTTTGGGTGATTTCGTGACTCTAAGACTTTATCCAGAGGATAGAGAGATAGCATAGTGAGTAGGGTGCTTGCCTTGCATGTGGTCAATCTAGTTTTGATTCAAATAGGAGTAACCCATGAACACTGTCATTGTGGCATCCCCCAAAGTATTTATACATTTCTTCTCGGTTTTCTAGCTTAAGAGCATAAAGTTGCTCATAGTAACCTCTCATTGTATTTTGAATTTCTAAAGGGTCCATGTAATCTTTCCCCTTTCACTTTTTTTTCTCATTTCTTTGAACATTGTCACTTTTTGTCTTCATGAGTGTAGTTAAAGATTTATCTACTATATTTATTTTTTTAAAAAAAACAACTCTTGGTTTCTTTGATTTTGTGAATTGCTTTCTTGGTTTCTATGTTGTTGATTCTACTCTTATTTTATTTTTATTTATTATTTAATAAATAATAAATAAGGAAGAGAGCGGCATGGAATGCCTTCAAAAGCATCGAAGAAATAGCTGAAAAGACAAAGAACCTCTGCCTCTGGGCACATCTCTTCGACTCCACCGTTCTCCCTGCATTAACATATGCCTCAGAGTCCTGGGCCCTATGTAAGCAGGATGAGAACGCTATTCGGGTCTCCCAAAGAGGAATTGAAAGAGCTATGCTTGGAATATCATGCCTCACTCAAGTGAGAAAAGGAATCGGAGTTCAGACCTCCGTCGCTGTTCCAGAGTCAGGGACACTGTCTTGTTTGCCAAGGCATCGAAAATCAGATGGGCTGGACATGTAATGCGATTTGGAGATGACCACTTCGACTAGAGCCATTACCGAAGGGATCCCACGGATGTCAAAAGATCACATGGTCGCCCACCTACAAATGGTCAGACTTCTTCATCAAGACCCTGAAGAATGGTTTGAGGCTATTCGTATTTCTGAGGTAACCAGATGCCATTGGGTTACACTGGCATGTGATAGGGTTAAATGGAAATGTTACTGGCGCCCGCTCATGCAAATTGATGAAGAATAGATGTCAAGTGATCAAGTGATTGAGTGATTTATTATTTGTTAATTTTTGCTTTTTGGATCACACCCAGCAATGCTCAGGGGCTACTCCTGACTCTGTGCTCAGGAATTACTCCTGGCGCTGCTCGGGGACCATATGGGATGCTGGGGATTGAACCCGGTCGACCACATGCAAGGCAAATGCCCTACCCGCTGTGCTACAGCTCTGGCCCCTCTACTCTTATTTTTATTATGTCCATTTTCCTACTACTTTTTTTGTTAACTTGCAATTCCTTCTCCAGATTTTTTGAGATATGTGTTTAGATTGCTGATTTGAGCTTTACCTTCTTTATTACTGTAGGCCTGCATTGCTATGAATTTTCCTCTTAGTACAGCTTTTGATATACCCAATAGATTCTGATAGCTGGTGTCTTCATTGTCATTAGCTTCAAATAAACTATTAATTTCTTTCTTGATTTGTTCTTTGATCTAGATGTTGTTTAGCAGTGTTTTATTCAGCTTCCAAAATTTTATCTATCTTATTTCTGTGGTTAGTTTCTATTTTCATTTGCATTACAATCTGAGAAGCTAATTTGTGCAGTCCCTGTATTTGTAAGTTTATATATGTTTGAATTATTCCCTAATATGTGATCCGTCCTGGAGAATGTTCCAGATGCACTGGAGAAGACAGTATATTCTTTCTTTTTTATATTTTATTATACCACCGTGAGATATACAATTACAAAGATGTTCATGTTTGGGTTTTGTCTTACAGTGTTCCATCATCCATCCCTCCACCCGTGCCCATTTCCCACCACTAATGTCCCCAGTTCCCTCCCACCTCCTCTAGCCTGTCTCCGTGTCAGGTTCTTTATCTCTTCTCTCTTTATTTCTCTCTCTCTCTCTCTCTTTCTTCCCTTCTCTTACACACTGTGGGTTGCAATATATACATTTAGAGGTTATCATGTGTATCTTTTTGCCTGTATTCAATGCTCAGTTCTAGGCTGATATTATCATTTTCGACAATTACTAGCACACTGTTCCCTTCTCAAGACAGCATATTCTTATTTACAGAATGGAGAGCCCTGTACGTGTTCAACAATCCCTAGTTATTTTAGCTCATCACTTAGGGTTCTGGTCTCTTTACTGATATTCCATCTGGTTAATCTGCTAAGTGGCAAAAGTGGAGTGTTAAAGCCTCCCATACTATTGTTTACATTAATGTGTTTCTTTAGATTTGTGAGCAGAAATCATCATCTTTCCTGATCCTTAAGTGTCTGTCACTTAAATACCTGTCTCTGATTCCTTTCTATCTCTAATTTCTTTCTTTATATTGAATGCTATTTGGTCTTACATAAGCATGGCTGTCCCAGCTTTGTTTTTTTTTTTTTTGTCTTCCATTTGCATGTTTGATGGATTTCTTCCTTTCACTCTGAATCTGTATGAGTTTTTGGTATGTTTCCTATAGAAACATGGATGGGTTTTCTTTTCTGCTATGATCCATCCAGCTACTCTATGCCTTTTTATAAGGGCATTTAGTCTAGCGACAGTGAGAGTGATTAATGATATAAAGGGCTGTTTTGCCATTTTTGTGTATGTATGTGTGAAATCAAGTTATTTTTTGCAAGAGTCTATTTGTTTTATATAGGCAGGATTTCAGTTGTCCCAAATGCTGCCAGCTATTGTTTGTCTGAAAAGCTTCAGTCCCTCCCTCAAGTCTAAATGATAGCTTGCAGAGTAGTGGACTCTGGGCTGCACTTTTAAAATTAGTGCTTTCAATATGTCATTCCACTTTTTCTTGGCTTGTAGGACATCATAGAGAAGATCTGTTGTTATTCTTATGTTGTTTCCATTGTATCTGAGGCTTTTATTCTTCCTTGCTGCTTTAATAGTCTGTTTTGTCTTTTGATTTTAAAATTGTGATTACTGTGTATTTTGGTACTGTTTTGTTTGAGTTCATTTTGTTTGGAACTCATTGGGCCTCTTGAATTTTCAGATGCCTCTTGTTAGAGGTCAGGAAAATTCTCGGTTATTACTTCTTCCACTAGTCATTTTTCCTTTTCTCTTTTCCCCCTCTTTCTGGGATTCCTATGATTTGAGGGATTATTCCCCTTGCTATAATGCATCACAGATCTTCCATTTTTTACTTTTCTTTTCTAATGACTAGTATTTTGTCATTTATAAAACTGATACAGTCCTTTACATGTTGAATTCTGCTGATTGTGTGGATTGCTGTTGTATTTTTTAAATCCTACAATTCCATCCTTCAATGGACTCTTTGATACCCTGAATATTTTTCTTTGAACTGGTTAAATTTTTCTTCTAGTGATTCTTTATTTCCTTAGCATTGTATCTAGAATTAATTTAAGTGTCTCAGCTATGAGTCTTGAGGGCTTTATTTGATCCCACTGATTTCTAGTGTCTTCCAGAGCAGGCGGATTCCTCTATTTCCCCATTATTCTTAAAGATTTGTGGGTATAATGTTTTCTAATAATTTCTGTATCTTTAAAATAGTATTTCAGTGGTCATGCAGGTGGATAATATTCCATTTGCATACGGGGTTATTATGCAAGTATTTGAGGCAAGTTGTCAAAATACACAAAACCACAAAAGTTGTTAAAATCCACAAAAAAAGTTGGTGGGGTTGAAGGTGTGAAATTGTCATGCAGACGCTAATATGTCAACACAGTTTGGTGGTAGTTGGGGTTTTCTCAGTCTTGGGGACCCAGAAAGAGGTCAAGACTCAGGAACAATAGGGCTGAAAGAGGTAAAAATAAGTATTTCTATATGGAAAACATTCTATGTGTTTTTGCTAAAAAAAATCCCTTTGTTATTCAGTGCCCTTTCCTTCTTCCCATCTCCATCCCATCTCCTGCAATACCTGACAATCTTTGTGAATTCCTGTTGTTCATCTAAGCCCCATCCATGCCAATTCCTTTCTTCTTTTCTTAGGCTTAATGTCCTCTAGTTCAAGTGTTTCCTCTCCTCAAGGAGTCTCTTGTGAACCACTCCAGGAATTCTTGCTCCATGGACTCACCTCTTTTCTCAGATGCTTTGGGTCCAAGTCAGCTGCCTCTAACACTTGTCCCTCCCCAGAGTCCCAGCCCAGTTCCCATGGTCCCCTTTCCTCTGCGACTCCCACTGTTTGTTTAGCTTCCAGTCCCGCTGTGGGCGGGAATGCATTGCTAGCTTTTTTCCTCAACAACCCTTTGAATGTTTAATAAATTCTTAATTAAAAGCTGGGCACCTCATCTATTTCTGTCAATTGCTTTTCTGTTGTGAAGAAGAGAGGCCTAGCAGGGAAATGGCAACCCTGTCCCCCAGCCTCCTCTCACCATGCAATCACACACACACACACACACACACACACACACATACGCACACACACAGAGCAATGGGACTCGGTGCTGTATTTACATAATTCTATTGACATTTTGAGGCTAAAATTATGTATGCTACTTTAATTTGCTGTTAAATTAAATTATGAATGTTTGGAGCGTAGTAATTTCTTTTGTTCTATGAACAGATTGTTTTATATATCTGCCTATATTACCAAGTTATTAATTTAATGATTTCATAATAGCAGCTCATTCCTCTGGGAAATATAAAGGCTGAAGTGCAGGCTCCGTACAGCATAGGCAGACATTGCTTGGCCTATGTGAACAGAGGCGTTTTAGGAATAAAGATGTTAGTTTTGGCAGAGTATTTCCAGCACACACAGGAAACTGGAGGGATGTACTGGGTCAGCTGCAGCCTCCCAATGGCATTCTAAAAGAGAAGACTTAATCTGTTGCCCATCAGGGTGAGTGAAAAATCATTTTCTTGAATACAGTCAAGCACCTGGCTGACTGCGGGCAAGTTGGAGAGCTGCTGCCGCTCCACTCACTCTTTTGGCTCAGTCCTCAGGGTCGATTCAGTCCATCTGAACCCTGGGTGTTTGCTCCTGTGGCCCTTTGGCCCATCACCCCATCAGCATCTGGGAGCAGCTTGACATGGCTGTATCTTCACTCTTGCTGGCACCTAATTTTATTGTGGGGGAAAGGGCAAAGGGCAACTGTGGTATGGACAGGAAAGAACATGGGACCTGGATCAAACAGCATCCCTTCTCTCCTGGACCTGGCTGCCAGGGCTCTGCCAGCCCCAATCCACTATGAAGTGCAGACATTCAGATAACTTGCTTAGACAATGTTGTAGGCACTAGGGGTTCAAATGAGAAAATGATTGAGGAAATGCTCTGTGATGAGCGGCATACAGGAAGACTGTTGGCACAAGGTTGTGAGGTGTATACAGCTACCAGTAATATAGAAATGATCATGGAGTCCTCCTGTGATCTGTGTGAGACCCCCTTATGTCTGGGCAGCAAGTCCTTAACAGTGTCTAAGGTTTGCACTCGGTGACTTCCAAGGTCTTCCCCTGAATCTGGTAATGTTGGACTCTGTTCTTCAGAAGGAACCTTCCTTCTTCTTTCTTCTTCCTTCCTTCTTTAGAAGGAACCAACAAAATGCTTCATCTTTGTTTGGAAGCCAAGGCTGGAGTCATATGAAGCTACAGCTTATCTGGCTATTCAATAACTGTTGAGCAGCTCTAACTCAACAAGTCTAGACTTAGAGCTGCAGACACAACAGCCTTCAGTAGGTGTCATTTCTGCCTTCTCGAAGCCTACGGGCTTACAGGAATCAGATGATAAATCAGGGGATCATACTGTACATGATAAGTAAGGGGTGTTCATCTACCGTCATGGGGCTAGTAAAGGGAATGAAAGTCTTGACTGACACCCCAGGTTTGACTTATGTCAGCCATGCATGAGAGTATTGGAGGCAAGGCAAGGTCTCTCAGGAAGAGTAAGAGCATGAGTGATGCGGTGAGGAGAGCAGCCTGGGGCCTCCAGTCTGGCAGTGGGGAGAGCAGAGGCGTGGGGATAGAGGGCGATTAGGGAGAGCAGAGAGACATGGGGATAGAGGGACTATTAAGGACCTTATCCAAAAGATGAGAACTTCATTATACAAAGGACAATTGGGGGTTCACTGAAGGAAAGAGAACATAACTTGAATGGGGCTCTAGAAAGGACCCCATGACTGTTGTAGGGAGGAAAGTTTGGGTTTAGACCGAAGAGACAGAGGAATCTATCTCTTCCTCTGGATGAGGATGAGGAGCAACGTGGATCTTTAAGTCTGCTCCCAGGAAAGAGCTGATGAACTTGCTGTTAGCCTGTTGGATAGATGGAGACAAATAGGGAATTAGAACAGGAGTCAGGTATACTTTTGGGTGTCTCTTTACTTTTCAAGTTTGTCTTACATTTCTT
>JAJIBD010031617.1:0-16385 GCA_021461705.1 Cryptotis parvus | reverse complement strand
GCCTCCAACCAAAGCAGGAAGGGATAAGGTCTTAGGGATGAAGCGCACTTTCAGAAGTGAATAGAAAGAGTATTAGGGAAAATGTGTGTGTTGTACTTGACCCTGTTATCTACTAATTTTGCTGAACTAGGTAAACTTCCAGTGATGGGAATTTATACTTGACTGATGACTTGGGAGACTCATGAGCCGTGCCCTGTGAGAGGAAAGCTGAGTGGAAGGTCCCCGCACTTGTGTGTGTGACAGGACTGTGCACACATACAATGGCGTGCCTTCATGGGTGTGTGGGGAAGGACAGAAAGCATGCAGGGTGCTGGAGGGGGCTGGGAGGATCTTCCTGTGGGCTCAGCACATTACAGCAGAAGCTCAACTTGCTGGAACCTGGCCCATGGTCTCTGAGAGCATTCCCTCCCCCCCCCAGCCTCCACCATCACCCAAAGAGGGCAGAAGACCACCTTGTCCCCCCACCACCGAGGTGAAGTCTCTAAGCGCCTAAGCTCCTAAACCCCACCTCCCAGGGCGGAAGGGAGACACCAGCTCAGCAAGCCCCTTGTATTTCACCCCTGCCAAGAACTGCTTCTCCATCAAGGAGTCTTCCCATCCTCCCTGAGAGCGCAACCAGGCCACCTTCTGCAGCCCAGGACTCAGATCCCTGGGCCCGGCTCTTGCCTGTAGTGTTCCAGGGCTTGTCTCCATCAGCAAAGCTGCCTTCATCCCCCTGCTGACATAGATCCCTGGATTCACTGGAGAAACTTGCCCCCTCTTGTTTTTTTCTCCATGGGACAGAACCAGCTGGCCTTGATTCTGATGACCTGGACTGAAGCTGGCTTTTAGGCTGCTCTTCAGCTGGAAAACTCTACTCCACTTTGGTTTGATATCTCTGCATCACCTTTATCCTGGAATCACCTGATGCCCTCAGTCAGTCTGGGTCCCTCGACTCCTAGTCCAGACCCTGTGATCTACTGGACTCGGGCTCACAGCCTTTCTGAGATGTTCAAGCCACAGCCTGGCTTCCATGGTGAGCTGAGTACTTTGCTGCTCAGGAAGCCCCCAAATCTCTAAAGCAATGAATCCTTGCTTAGTCAACCCCCAGTTGAGAACTTTAGTGAGCTGGAGTTCAAATCTTATGGGATCACCACCCAAAGTTCCTTTGTGCCCTGGTCTCTGAGGCGCCCCTGGAGTGAGTTTTTAGTGTTTGATTAAGAAATGCAGGTTAATCTGCTCGCTGTGCAGATTTTGCCCCATTATATAGTTTAAAAGCCCTACTTTTGTTTTTTCTTTTTTTAAGTTCAGGTTTTATGGGTAATTTGCAAATGCTTGGTATTATTTCTCATTGATTTTCCCTCTACCTTAGTGTTTCCTTACTAGAAAAATGGAACGGCAGTAGAGAGGGAGGGGACGGTGGGCTGGGAGAGTGGGGAGCTGGGCCTGGGAAGCAGAGCCAGGCTGTCCCACGTCTGCTCACAGCTGTCCCGGGTCCCCACTGCCAGCCTGGAGACCGTCTCCATTCCACCCCATGCCTGAGGCCCCAGCGTTGGTTTCCTCTGGGAACCCCTCCCCACTCCCCTGTGGGGCCCGGGAAAGCAGAGTCCAGGGCTGTCCCCATGTGGATCCTTCACCAGCTCAGAACCGTTACACCCTACGGATCCCAGGTTGGAGCCTCTGGCTTGCTGTCCCAGTAGCTGGGCTTTAGGGGAGCTAGGGCTAGCGCTACTGGAAGGTACCGACAGCTCAGGCTCCGTGCCTGGCTTACATCCATGACTTTCTCTGTTTTTTTCACCCTTCAGTGCAGAGGCTGAGGCTGGTCTTCAAGGAATCCCCTTATTTGTAATGCGATGGCACACTCAGGGTCCCCTTTCTGTGAAGTGGGTGAGGGGGGTTTCCTGCAGACACCAGGGCACTGTGTGGGCAGCGGCATGTTCGACTGGCTGCAGGCTGGAAGTGGAGTTAGATGGGATCTATACTCCCAGCTGTAAGGTGTTTGCATTTAGCATTAAATGCTTGAGTGGTGTGTGTTGTGTGTGTGTGTGTGTGTGTGTGTTATGTTTGTAGCTGTTTGTGTGAGCTGTCCCCAGTGTTTGTACATGTAGCACAATGCGGGGAGACGGCACAACACTTCTAACTCTTCATCGCGTTTACCCTTGACTGCAGCGCTGTGGGGGAGGTTCAGTACCCAAAGCTTGTCCTAGAGGGCGTAGGGAGTTAGGGAGGCTAGAAGGCTAAGGTCGGGGCTAGCCCACTCAGGCGCAGCCTCGAAAAGGCAGGAGTCAGGTTCTCCTTCAGTCTCAAGTTCACATACCTGCCAACTAACTGGCTAAGTGAGTTCCTACTGGCAGATGCCCTTAGTCTGACACACCTGCAGAGCGCAGCAGGCGGGCCTCTGCCCAGGTCGTTTCCCCTTGGTTCCTCGTGGGGAGGTGTACTTCTGGAAAAGCCTCCCCAACATAAACCTCATTATCGTCCCCTCTTTCCTCCTTTGCAGAAGTGCACCCCTGACCTGCTGCCAAGCTCCTCACGGGCCTAGAAGAATATGGCTACAGGCCTGCTCTTGGGGGCTTGTCTCCGGCTTATCTCCAGCTGTGGTCTTGACACGGATTCAGTCACAGGGTTAGGGGGGGGACTCAGGGAGCTGTCAGAGGCTTGAGCTAGACATGGGGAATGTAGCGGGGGATTGGGAGGAAAGGAGCTGGAGGAAGAGGGTGGCCGCATGTGTTCTTTGACACCCCACGGCTGGCAATGTCCTGCCACCTCCCTATTCCGTCATCTCAGCAGCCATTCCCTGGCGTCCTTCACCTCCACATACATTCCAAGCCCCCTATGGCCTGAATGAGTCTGGGTTAGAACTTACCCTTTGGGCCCCAAAGGCTCACACCATGGCACTAACCAACAGGCTGCTTTTTCTCAGATGGCCCTGGAGTTCCCCTGGGGATGCAGTCCCCAGGGCTTCTACTGAGCTTGGAGCATCACCTTACCCACTCTGCTTGTAGCCCAGTCGACCCTTTCTCTTCATCGGGGGGGTTATTTCATGTGTAAGTCTTCTCCAGCCAGTCTGACTTAACTCCCAGGGGGTTGCTTTAAGGGTGCAAAGCATTCTCTGGAGAATTTGCATGCAATCGTACTGTTTGATTCATGTTTCACGTGGGGCCCATGGCTTGTATTTTTTTTCACTCAAGCCCAGTAATGCAAATCATTGCGTACATCTGAACTGTGTTTCCAATAAAGCAGGCTGTGGTCTTAATCTTTGGGAGCCAAGGACACCTTTTTAAAAGCTAGGGGTGAAGTGTGTGGCTACACCCTCCCCATTGGCACATCTTGAGGTAATTTTCCATGTAGTTTCAGAGTCAATTGGGCTGTTTCAAACGCCTACCTCATGCATTCCACGACTACTGAGAAGAGCAATGGCTCAGGGGTCCTGGTCTCATGCCATCTGGCTGTGTTCCCACCCCCCCTCCCCCATTTTAGATTTTCTGCCACCTATAAACTGTTTCAGCTTTCTCTAGGATGGAAAGGAGGAGAGATTACAGTCCAGGTTAGAGTCTTTTGGCAGGGTAGCCTTGACCCGCATCCCGTATGTGGGTCTCTCGCGGCAACTTCCGGGAATGATTTCTGTGTGCAGAGCCAGGAATAATCCCCTGAGCATATCTGGCCAAAAAGAAGCTAAAATAAATAAAATAAATAAATAAACAAACAAACAAATAAATAAAAATAAATAAATAAAATATTAAATAAATAACATTTCAATGTTTAGAGATACATGACACTGATAGGAACTTTTTTACAATATTTTTGTGAGTATTAAAAACAATAATACCAAAAAAAGGTGCCGTGGCATATTCCTATGAGACCTGGGACAATCTTATCATCATTGTGTAGGGGGAGAATTTGTGTCCGGGGTTGTTACCCCACAAACCCTATAGCCAAGCCCAGAGTAAGCTGGAGCAGAGCCAATTTGGTTCCTAAGGGGCCAGTAAGCCTTAGGTTACTGGGGTTACCTTGTGGTGAACTCCACTCAGTCTCTTAATGTGGGCTTTGGTCTGCTTTCCGCCTGCCCCCTTGGAATTTCTGGATTTCCTGAATGAAAGGAAACAAACAAGGAGGCATGGAGAGCTACATTTTTTTACCTTATAAAAATATTTAAAATTATTTCTCTACATTTTAATAAAATGATACTTACTTTAATTTTCATGATTTTCAGCAAATTATAAAGCTTCCTGTGAATTTTTCTCAGCACATTAGTCACTTGGGTGGTTAATTATTAGCCATTAATTTTGGTGAAGCTTTTGTAGAGTGACAGCTCCAAAGAGCCATTTACCTGTTTATTCATACTTTCCACTAAAGAGCTATTTTTCTTTACAACAAACCTAATATTAAAAAATGAAACCAGTTTTTTATTTATTTATTTTTAAAAGAAACCCTGACTTGTAAAAACTCCTTTCTTTCTCAATGAAGTTTCAAAACAATTCATTCATGCATTTTAGAAGTTATGCAAATAAGCTTCCCTAGATTTTAGAGGATTTCTCTGGAACTGATTTTGGGATTCCCTGTATTAATTTCCACTTTTCTACCAAGGACAGGGGGCTGTCACATAATGGATATATTTGCCCAGCAAGAATGACAATCTGATAATATTCACAGGCGCCTTTAGAAAAGGGTTGTTTTTTGATGTTTAATTTTGGCAGGCTTGAGTTTGTTAAGAAGCTTAATCCTAAAGCCATCAAAATACACTGGTGTGAATTCCGGAATTCAATTTTTTTAAACCATTTGGAAAACATCTTGCATCTTTCAAGTGATGATGTTGAACCAGAACTTCTGAATTGAACTGCTCGGGGAGAGGAGACAAGGTTTGTGTGTAGAAACGCTTTTGTTTAGAGCTTCAGAGTTGAAATGAGGGCGAGGTTTGGGGCTGCATCCACATGGAGCTGCTTTTGAGAAGACTACCAAGATGATCTTTCTTCTTGAAAGTTTAGTCAAAATTAGCTCTAGATTTTGGTAGGAAATCAAGCAAACTCACCTTTTTTTTTTTTTTGGGGGAGCCCTCGGGTTTCTGCTGTTCTTCCAACTTCATGAAAGTCTGTATGCTCGCCTATTGGTCAGTAAATTACACGTGCCTTCACTCAATCTATGTTGAGTCATTGCTCTGTTTTGGACCACGCACAGTGTGTGCCCCCTCTTTCTCTGCTGCACATTTTGGTTCCCTGGAGGCTAAATGTCTCCAGCTAAGACAGATAAGAGTACTCTATTTCAGGAGCACTTTGAGCCCAAGACACTCTCTCACTCTACATTACCTACTCTAGGGCTTTGTGCCTTTGTTTGTTAGGCAGACATTTTAGGTGTGACAACTTAATCCCGGGTGCATGAAATCAAAATATACCATGGGACATATAGGAAATTCAGGTTGAAGGCAATGCAAAACGATTATATTTCCCTGCCATGGAGAAGTGTGCATGAGAAAATGAAAGTGGGAAAACATATTTTGGGGAAATTTGACCTGCAATATGCAAAAGAACAGAATGAACAGTGAGAGGCTCAGAAAGGCTGTGTGGATCTCTCAGTGAAGCCGGATTTTTACAATAAAAAGGAGCCCTCAACTTAGCTCTGGAGGCTCCTATGACAAGCATTTGTGTGCTCTGAATTTGTGAATTCAACTGGACCCACTGAGTCACGCAGCATGACTTCATCAAAACACATATCTGAGATCATTTACCAAGATTGGAGGATAGAAAAGAGAGACACGAATTGACATCAGCTTTCCACAGGATAGCAATAGAGAAAAAACAAGTTGTTCAAGCAATCCGAGGATCCTGTGTTAACACTAAATGATGTACACTTATTTGACACATTTTTCATGGCAGGAACTTTCACACCAATGTACCAGCTACGCATGTGACACTCAAGAAAGGCTTCAGAGTTACTTGTTTGATGAATTCCAAAGAGATCCCTGGAATGGGTGGGCAAAAAGTGGATGGCAAAGTTCTGAGCCATTTAACTATTATTCCTCGAAGCGTGTTTTTTGGGTAAAAAGTTTCAGGAAGACACAGGCTGAAGAAAACAGGTATGAGACACTACAGGGTGGCTTGATTAAAGGTCAACTGTAGCCAACTGGGACCCAGGCTTTTTGGTTCTTTTTGCTGAGGAGAGTAGAGCTCATTCCTGCAGGGGTGGAGGGGGGCCATAGCCCATGCACTCGTAGACATTTTTGGTGTGGCAAGACTTTGACTGTCTGACCTGCTTTGGCTTGAATTCCGTGGTCGAACTCTTTGCTGAGCTGAATCTTAATTTGGGCAGAGGTACTTAATCCCTACTCCGGATCTTGAGATCACTGGCGGGCTATCTCAGGTGATGATTATATTATTTCTTGGGTTTGCAAGGATTACACGTGAATCTTAGAATGCGAACAATTTAGAGAACCTGTCAAGACACATAGATACTCCTGTGTGGCGTGAGTTATTCTTAGTGACTTCAGAAGCTAAATGGTCATTGATAGCTGTTCTTTATGAATTTCACTGTCAGGTTTGTAACTCTGAGGTAAAGACGGGAGTAGTAGACTTGGGGAGCTAGACTACATATCTCAGTATTATTTAGCTACGGAAGCAGGTAGCTAAATAAACATAGTCCTAGTCACAGAACTTGGGCAGGAGAGATATTTACTACCGTCTGAGGCTGTTCAAAGCTCTAGGCCAACCCCTATAGCTGTACTTCTTTCATCTTCCTGGGCCAATGCGGGGGACCCTACAGTGGGAAACACTAGGGACTCATGTGAAATCGCTAATGGAGAGTGGGACTCCTGAGGGCCTTGGAGGCCTTCTAAAGTAAACCTCATTACCGCACATTGTCCTAGGATTTGAGTGACAAACTGATTTTTCAAAATGGACCTGAGTTGAGAGGGCTTTCTCTGTCTACAGAATAGCTGCATATTGTACCAAGTCTTCGTGAATTCCTTTCCAAAGTCAAGCAAAATTGTCTAAATGAATCTTTTACAGTTCTGCTCTTCCTTAACAAACTTATTGGGTTTTTACTGGCTAGGTAACTTGGCCTAACTACCATTTACTCCATTCAAGGCTAAGTTATTGGTCACCTACTTATAAGGTTTTTTCCAATATTTTTTTTTTTCAGTATGGCTTTGGCCCTATTTTGTGTGTTGCTCTTCTTATTCATACAAACTTTTGCTGTTGAATCTCTAGGTCCATTGGTAATGGTGCCTGGGGAAATTTGGCGGATGAGGATACACTGATCCATATATTAGCTTCAAGTAAGATCACTCAATTTTAACAATATAGTTCTCTTTCCAAATCTATGAGCAAGAAATAGTTTCCTTCCTAAATTCCTCAAAGACCTCTACCTCTGCCCCATCCTAAGCGATTTAAAATATCATGGTATGGATCTTTCTATAAGCATCCATTGTTAGAGTTGGGTTTCCAGAGTAATCTGATTTTTGGGATACCATCTATCTATCTATCTATCTATCTATCTATCTATTTATTTATTTATTTATTTTTTCGTGTTACACCCGCAAATGCTTAGGGTTTCTCCCCTGGCTCTGTACTCAGAATTACTCTGTGGTGCCTGGGGACCATATGGGATGCTGGGATCAAACCCAGGCTGGTATGGGCCAAGTATGGGTAAGGGGCAAACACCCTACTCATGGCCATTTCGCCCGGCTCTTTGGGATAATTTATTAAATGATATTAAGGTTACTTTTTATCTTCTGGTCTCATTCTTTGTGGGGCCGTAAGAAATGTGAATTCAATTCTTGGATTATTGACTTTGCAGCTGGCTAATTCTTCTGGGTATTGGCTTTATATTCCTAGGAGTTTTTCAGGGATCTTATAAACTTCTTACATTTACTATTGCAGTGATGTCATCTGCAAGTATGATACCTGATCACCCTATTTTCCACCTGGATCCCTTTGGCTTGTTTCTTTCCTGATTAAGTGCCAGCAGCCAGGATGGCTCCATATATAGAATAAAAGCCGAGAAAAAATATTGTCCTTGTGCGCTGCATCTAAACTCAGAGGAAAGGTTCTACCATTAAGAATGGCATAATCATGATCTCGATCACGATCTTCTCAATGCTGATCATCTATTTGCTAGAGCGGGCACCAGTATTATCTGCATATGTCCTGTCTCATGCCAGTAGAGCCAGGGGCACCGCTTGTTAACAGGAACATAAAGAGCTTTAAACTATTATATTAGGTCGTGGAATGACCTAACATAACTGTTACTGGAACCTGGCATATCAAATAAACACGAGAGCTTGCTAGGCTTGCTGTGCGGGAGGTAAACTCTTTAAACACTTCCAAATAAAGCATTTATTGATGAAACCGCCAAGCGGCCGCGCAAGGCGGGCTGTGATGGGCGGGTCTGCTGGGTGGAGTTCTGACGAGGGAAGTCCAAATGTGGAAAATGGCGGCCTCGTGGAAGTGAGGCGGGGTAGCCTGGCTTGTTGTGAGGCTCTGCTGAGGTGGTGGCCCAGGGCTAGAACCCGCCATGCCTCCCTGACCGCCTCTATGAATGGCTGGGCACAGGGAGAGTAAGGAAGCTCTGCCCCATGTCTGAGAACCTCTGGACCAGCATACCGGGGCTGTGATTGGAGGAAAACAAGCCGCAGGGTGGGTGTAGAAGATCTGGGCTGTGATGGTCTGGTCTGCTGGGTGGAGTTCCTGACGAGAGGGAAGTCCAATGTGGAAAATGGTGGCACTCTTGGAGTGAGGGGGTGGTCTGGCTTGCTGTGAGGCTCTGTTTGGATTGGAGGAAAAAAACCGCCGCAGGGGTGGGTGTCGAAGGATCCCGCCGTGGATGGGCTGGTCTGCCAGCGGAGTTCCGACGGAGAAATGAATATGGGAACAATTCAATAAAAAAGTTTCGAAACTGGAGGTTAACGAGTGTTGTATTCTCTGGCTTCTCGAATATTATAATGCTTTAAAAACCACAAACCATCAAACGCACTCTCTGCGCAAACCTGCTTAAGGCTTTTTTTTGTTTTGGGTTTAGGTTGTACCCTGGCACGTTTAGGTTACTCTTGGCTCTAACGGGCACCAAATTCCTGGGTTTGTGCTTTCGTGACCATTTTGGGATGCTTGGGATTGAAACCTAAGCTTCAGCCAGTATGCAAAGCAAATGCCCTACCCGCTGTACTCACTCTCACCCGGTGACCGAAATCTACTGTGTGCTCTCTTAATTTTAAAAATAAATAAAAAGAGAAATGGGATACTGACAGTGAGTTTCATTTTAAAATGGCTATTATCATCTTGAGCAGCTGCTCTTCCGAAGTCTTATTTTGCCACGCGTAGCCTTACTCGGCTTTAAATCCTGGTCAAGGCTGGTTACCGATTGATAGCTAGTAATTATATGACTATATGATTCTCCTTTTTTTTTTAATCAATGCAAGTGCTATCATGTTAATTGGATTTGCAACATTAAACTATACTTAGAACCACTGGTCCGGAGTACCACCTGGATTGGGATGAAGGGATTTTTTTTTTTTTTTGCCGCGCTGTTAAATTTGGGTGAAGTGGTGATTTTTGTTAAGTAAGATTTTTAGCTTTGAGGTGAACATCAGGAGAATGGTCTTAAATTTCCTTAGATCTTTCCTTTTTTCTGGAAGTAATTCTCTTTAGGCGAATGGTCAGTCTTGAAATTCTTTCTTTTTTCCTGGGGGTGCATTCCTGCTCGGCTTTGGGGGGCATTAGTACACTCAAGTTATTATGAAGGCAAGTGAGGAAGGCTTTGGGGTTCCTTGATGCTTTTAGAAAAGCTTTAAGGAGCAAAATCTGCGGAAAATCTTTCTCTAGTTGGGCTTCCAGATAGAACTCACCAGTGAAACTCTCCAATAAGATCATGTGACCTTTTGTTCTTAGGAGCATTCCTTAATTACTATTTTTATTTCCCTCCTTTACCTGTGACGTCTCTATGAAGCTCCTTTTTACTTACCCCCCGCATCTAGTTTCTGGGGTGATTTCGTAGACTCTGGGCGACTTTATCCAGGAGGATGCAGTATATGAGATAGTGAGTAGGGTGCTTGGCCTTGCATGTGAATTAATTTAGTTTTGATTCAAATAGGAGTAACCTAGTGAACACTGGGCTGTTGTGGCATCCCCAAAGTATTTTTATACATTTCTTTCTGTGTTTTCAGCCAAGAGTTAAGCAAAAGTTGCCTTATAGTGAACTCTCTCAGAGCCATTTTTTAAATTTCTCTTAAAGGGTCCATGTAATCTTTTCCCTTTCACTTTTTTTCTCATTTCTTGAACATTATTCTACTTTTTATTCTTCTAAGTGAGCGTAGTTTAAAGATCTATCTACCATATTTATTTTTTTTAAAACAACTCTGTTTCTTTGATTTTGTGAATCTCTGCTTCCTTGGCTCTTGTTGTTGATTCTACTTATTTTATTTTTATTTATTCATTTAACAAATAATAAATAAGTAAAGTGGAGAGCCGGCAATGTGGAGAATGCCTTCTAAAAAGCATCAATAAATAGCTGAAAAGATTAAAGAACCTTCTGGCTTGGGCACATCTTTCGACGCACCGCCTCCCGCACAACATATGCCTCAGAGTCCTCCCAAACCATGCTGTCAAGCAGATGAGAACGCCATTCGGCCCCAAAAGAGTAATTCGAAAGAGCTTATGCTTGGAATATCACGCTCCCTCACTCAAGTGAGAAAAGCGAACTGGAGTTCAGACTCTCTGTCGCTGTTCCAGAGTCAGGGACAATGTCTGGGTCTTGTTTTAAGCAAGGCATCAAATCAGATGGTCTTGATATGTAATGTGATTTCTGATGACCACTCGACTAGGAGCCATACTAAGGGATCCCATTTACCGTCGATCAGTTATGGTCGCCCCACCTGCTAAAATGGTCAGACTTCTTCACGCCCTAAAGAAGGCTTGGGCCTGGGTACTTCTGAGGTAAACAGGATGCCATTGGGCTACTCCATGTGAGAGGGCAACCGGAAATGCTTACCGGCTCCGCTTATGCAAATTGACAAGAACAGACCCAAGTGATCACGTGATTGAGTGATTTGTTTGTGCAGATTTTTTGCTTTTTGATCACACCCACAATGCTCAGGGGCTTATTGGACTCTGTGCTCAGGAATTACTCCTGGCACTGCTCGGGACCTATAGGAGCGGGTATTGAACCCCCGGCTCCACTCACATATCAAGGTAAACGCCCCACCCACTGTGCCAAGAGCTCTGGCCCCTTGCTACTTTTATTTTTTATTATGTCCATTTCTTACTACTTTTTGGCCAACCGGGCAAATCCCTTCCTCCAGATTTTGGAGACATGGTTTAGATTGCTGATTTGAGCTTTTACCTTCTTATTACTGTAGGCCTGCATTTATGAATTTTCCTCTTAGTACAGCTTTTGATATACCTAATAGACTCTGATAGCTGGTGGTCTACATTGTTATTACTTCCAAACTAGAACCATTATTTCTTTCTTGACGTGCTCCTTGTAGATGTTGTTTAGCAGTGTTATCTCCAGCCTAGTATCTTTATCTATATTTTTCTGTGGTTGTTCATTTTCATCGCATTACAATCTGACAACTAATAGTGTAGTCCCCTGGATTTGTGAGTATATATAGTTTTGAATTATTCCTACATTATGTGATCCGTACTTGAGAATGTCTCGAGTATGTTCTGGAGAAGACAGCGCTTTTTTCTTACATTTTGATGATACCACCGCAGATATGCACTCACAAAGATGTTCATGTTTGGGTTTTGTCTTACAGTGTTCCATCATCCATCCTCCCACCGGGCTTTTCCCACCTTACTTATGTCCCCTAGTTCCACCCAATTCCTCTAGCCTGTCCCCGTGTCAGCTCTCCTTATCCTCTACTCTCTTTATTTCCCTCTCTCTCTCTTTCTCTTCCCTTCTCTTGCCACAAATTGGCTGCAATATATAATTTAGGGTTGCATGTATCTCATGTCCTTGGCTCAAGCCCCAGTCTTTAGGCTGATTATTATTTATTTTCGATAATTACTTGTACACCGTTCCCTTCCCCAGCCAATTCTTATTTATAGAATGGGAGCCCGTATTGTCAACAACCCCAGTTATTTTTGTCATCACTTGGTTGGCCCCATTAATCCCCACTGGTTAATCTGCGTGGCAAAAGCGGAGCTAAAAGCCCCATATATTGGTAACATTACTGTGTTTCGAGATTCGTGGAGCCAAAACACATATTTCCCGCATCCTTAGGTAACTGGGCTTACCAAATACTGTCTCCGATTCCTTTCTACCCACTCTCTTATATTGAAAGCTATTTGGTTTTACAAGCATGGCTGGTCCCAGCTTTTGTTTTTTCTTCAGTCTTCCATTTGCAGCTTGATGGATTCCCTTCCCTCTCACTCTTGAATCTGTATAGGCTTGCATGTTTCCTATAGAAACATGGATGGGCTTTTCTTTTCTGGATGGATCCATCCAGCTACTCAGTGCCGTCTTTATAAAGGTATTTAGTCTAGCGACAGTGAGCACTACATGATAAAGGGCCTGTGCCATTTTTGTGTATGTATGTGTGAAATCGTTACTTTTGCAAGAGTCTATTTGGTTTCGAGGCAGGATTTCATTGTCCTAAAATGCGCTAGCTTTGTTGGTCTGGAAGCTCTAGTCCCTCCCTCAACTGATAGCTTGGGGAGTAGTGGACTCTCGGGCCGCACCTTGTACCATTAGTGCTTCAACATGTCTTCCCCCCCTCCTGGCTTGTAGGACATCATAGAGAAGATCTGTTGTGGCGCTCCAAGACGTTTACAATAGCATCTGAGGCTTTTATTCTTCCCTTCGGCTTTAATCTGTTTTGTCTTTTGATTTTAAAATTGTGATTACTGTGTATTTTGGTCTGCTTCGCTCTGGTTCCATTTTGTTTGGAACTCATAGCCCCTTTGGAATTTTCGATGCCTCTTTGTTAGAGGTCAGGAAAATTCTCGGTTATTACTCTCCACCAACCCTTTTTCCTTTTCTTTTCCCTGGTTTCTGGGATTCTTATGATTTGAGTGATTGTCCCTTTTGAATAATGCATGCCAGATCTTCCATTTTACTTTTCTTTTCTAATGACTAAAGTACTTGGCTCATTTCAAAACCTGATACAGTCCTTTACATGTTGAATTCTGCTGATTGTGTGGATTGCTGTCGTATTTTTTAACTTCTACAATTCCATCCTCTAACGGGACTCTTTGGATACCCTGGGAATTTCTTTGAACTGCTAAATTTTTTCTTCGAGTGACTCCTTTATTTCTTAGCAACATCTTGAATTAATTTCATGTCTCAGCTATGAGTCTTGAGGCTTTACTCTGATCCCACTTGATTTCTAAAAATCTTCCAGAGCAGGCTGATTCCCTTATTTCCCCATTATTCCAAAAAAGATGTACCGTGGTATAATGTTTTCTCCAATGGCCCCTCTTTTAAATAGTATTTCAGTGGTCACCAATATCTCATTTGCACACCGGGTTATTATGTAAGTATTTGAGGCAAGTTTCAAAATACACAACAACCCACTAAAGTTGTTAAATGGCACAAAAGTTGTGGGGCTGAAGGTGTGAAATCGGGCATGCAGACGCTAATATGGCCAAACACATTTGGTGGTGAAGTAGGCTTTTCTGGGGCCCTGGGGACCCAGAAGAGGTCAAGACTCAGGAACAGTAGGGCTGAAAGAGTTAAAAAATAAGTATTTCTATAGGGAAAAACATTCTATGTGTTTTTGCTAAAAAAATCCTTTTGTTGCTCGTGCCCCTTTTCCTTCTTCCTCCATCCCATCTCCTGGCAATACTTGACAATCTGTGTGAATTTCGTTGTTCATGCTAAGCCCCATCCCATCTCCCTTTCTTCTTTTTCTTAGGCTTAGTGTCCTCTAGTTCTAGTGTTTCTCTCTTCAAGGAGTCTCTTGCAAACCACTCCAAATTTTGCTCATGGACCCACCTCTTTTTCTTAGATGTTTTAGATCCAAGCCAGGTTCTAACACTTGTCCCCCCTCAGGAGTCCTAAAACCCATTGTGCCCCAATGGTCCTTTCTTCCTCTGGGCAACTACCTCACTTTTGCTTAGCTTCCAGTCCCGCTTCGAAGTAAAGCAATGGGGGCTTTTCCCTCAACAACCCTTTTGAAGGCTTAATAAATTTTAATTAAAGCTGGGCATCCTCCTATCTATTTCTGCCTATTGCTTTTTAGTTGTGAAGCAGTGAGGCCTAAGCAGGGAAATGGCAACCCTGTCCCCAGCCTCCTCTCAAGACCATAATCTCACACACATTAATACACATTACTAATATCATCACTAATACATAATTTATACATTATTGTTATTACTGGACTCGGGGAAGTAGATGGTTATAATTCTATTGACATTTTGAGGCTAAAAAAAATTTATGGTGCGCATTTAATTTCCGCTTGTTGTAATTAAATTATGAATGTTCAAGAAACTAGTAATTTCTTTTTTGTCTCTGTTTAAACAGATTGTTTTTATATATCCGCTTCATATTACTTTATTAATTTAATGGATTTTTACAATAGCAGCTCATTCCCTCTGGGAAAAGCTTATAAAGTTGACAGGTTTCCAAAGTGGTTGGGTATACAGGGGCAGACATTTCTGGCTTCAATGGTGTGAAACAGAGCCAAAGTGGGAGGAATAGTGATGTTAGTTTTTGGCAGAGTATTTCAGCACACACAGGGAACTGGATGGATGTACTGGGTCGCTGCAGCCTCCTAAATGGGTTACCCCCAAAAGAGAAGACTTAATCTGTTGCCCATCAAAGGGAGTGAAAAAAATCATTTTCTTTGAATACAGCCGCCACCTGGCCGACCGCGTAGCAAGCTGAGAGTTGGCTGCCGCTTCCACTCTACTTTTTGGCCTAGTCCCTAGGGCTTCGATTCCAGTCCATCTGAACCCTTGGGTAAGCTTTGAGCCTTGTGGCCCTTGGGCCCATCACCCCATCAGCATCTGGGAGCAGCTATTGCTTTGGGCTGTATCTTCACCTTGCTGGCACCCAATTTCCATTGTGGGGAAAGGCAAAGGGCAACTGTGGTTGGGACAGGAAAAGAACATGGGAACTGGATCCAAACAGCATCCCCTTCTCTCCTCTGACCTGGCTGCCAGGCCTCTGCTATTCCTAATTCATCATGAAGTGCAGTTATTTATCTGTGATAACTTGCTTAGACAATGTGTTAGAAAATCTTTAGGGGTCTAAAAGCTGAGAAATGATTGAGGAAATGCTCTTGTGATGGAGCGGTATACAGGAAGACTCGTTGGCACAAGGCTGTGGTATGCGTATGTGCCAGTTTCTACCAGTAATATAGAAATGACTCGCGGAGTCCTCCTGTGGATCTCCGTGTGAGACCCCCCCCTTATGTCTGGGCAGCAAGTCCTTAATGCCCCAAGGCTCTTGTACTCTCGTGACTTCTCAAGTATTCCTCTCCCTGAATCTGTTAATGTTGGATCCCCTCCTGCTCCCCTTCCAGAAGGAACTCTTCCTTCTTTTCTTTTTCTTTCTTCCTTCCCTTCTTTTAGTAGCTTGAACCTAACAAAATGCGTTTTATCTTTGTTTATAAGCCAAGGCTGAGCTAAGTAAGTGAAGCTAAGCAGCGTATCTGGCTATTCATTAACTATTGGAGCAGCTCTAAACTCCCCAACAAGTTCTAGATTCTGCAGAGCTGCAGCACACAACAAAGCCTCTCAGCAGGTGCCTGCTTCGGCCTTCGAATTTTCTACGGGCTTACAGGAACTGATGGATAAACTCAAAGGATCATACCGGGTGTTAATGATAAGTAAGTGGTGTCTAGCTCCCACCGTCATGGGGCTAGTAAAGGAATGGAAAGTCTTGACTGACACCCCAGGTTTGACTCGTGGCGCCAGCTTAAAAGGAGGAGTATTGTAGGCAAGGCAAGGTCTCTCTAGGGAAGAGTAAAAGTATATGGAGTGATGCAGTGGGAGTGAGGAGCAGCCTAAATCAGCCCTGGGCAGTGTGGAGAGCAGAGAGACGGGGGATAGGAGGGAATGCATTTAGGGAGAGTAGAGAGACATGGGGATAGAGGGAATTGGTGGCTTAAGGACCCATCTGTAAGTATTTACAAACTCACACAAGTTGACACCTCCTGGGGGGTTCCATCTGAAGGAAAGAGAAGACCCTGAATGGGGCTCTGTAGAAACCCTAAGTGACTTCACAAGTCAGGGAGGGAAAGTTTGCCGGACCAAGAGACAGAGGAATTCCATCTCTTCCTCTCTGGATGGGAGGGATGAGGAGCAATCGGATCTTTGAGCCTCCTGCCCCCAGGAAAGAGCTGATGCTGAACTTGCTAAGTAGCTTCTGCTGTTGGAGTAGATGGGACAAAGAGGAAATTAGAAACAGGGAGTCTGTGTATACTTTTGTGCCTCTTTACTTTTCAAGTTTCTATTCTTTGGCATTTCTTATAT
>JAJIBD010031616.1:0-10536 GCA_021461705.1 Cryptotis parvus | reverse complement strand
GAGCACCTGCCAGGAGTAATTCCTGAGAGCAGAGCCAGGAGAAACCCCTGAGAATTGCTGGGTGTGACTAAAAAGAAAAAATTGCAGCATGACTTTTTGACAGTTTATGTTTTTTAACAAATGTTATTACATTATTTAATTTTATTTATATTTTTGAGGTGTTGGGCCAAGTGTTTGAGAGCTTATTCCTAGTTCTGTGTTCATAGGCACTGGCTCTGAAGGGAGTTGGTCAGCATTAGCTTCCCGGCAGTGCTCAGAAGTGGGCCTGAAATACTGGCATTCTTATGAGTCTTGGATACATGCCTTGGAGTTCTGAACACTGTAGCCCTGTTCCAGTTCTGTAGCATCTTACCGGCATCTTGCAGAATGACAGGAATGTTGTGGTCTTCTTTCCAGACAAGCAAATCTTATTTGAGAAGGAACAACTCTCTTTGTCTTTAAGACTGGCGTGGCAGCTTCCCGTGTCATGTTATTGTTTGAATTCATCTAGATTTCTAGCCCTGAGGTCCCTTAGCATTGCTCTGGGTAGAACCAGTATAAGGGTTGGTATCACAGTTACTTTTTCTCCTTGCTGGAGGACTTGGGGGGAGAAGGAAGGGTTCATTGAACAGAGTTATGTGTTACTTGATTTCACTGCACAGATTGTTGAGGTTTAAACATGGCCTGTGTTTATTGAGCACATCTCCTGTTTTTTGTGGGGTTTATTGCTGTTTTCTTTTTACTTGTTCCATTTTATTTTTTTATTTTTTTTAAAGTATTTTATTATACCACCGTGAGATATACAAAATAAAAAGATATACAATTAAAAAGTTCATATTTGGGTTTTGGTCATACAGTGTTCCAGCACCCGGGCCCTCCACCAGTGCCCATCTCCCACCACCAACGCTCCCCAGTTCCTCCCTCTCCCCCAGCCCACCTCCATGGCAGGTTCTTTATTTCTTTCCTCTCTCTCTCTTTCTCTTCCTTCCCCTTCCAGACTATGGATTACAGAACATACATTAAAAGGTTGTCATGTGTATCCTTTTGCCTCTATTTAGTGCTCAGTTCTAGGTTGGCATTAGTACCTCGACAATTGTTAGCACCCTGTTCCATTTTCTGTCTTACCTACACGTTTGTGATAATTTCCACCTTTGACAAGACTCCTGATATATGTTTCACTTGACCTTGGATATTGGTATCATAATATGTACATATATATTTATGTCATGCAGATAAATGCAGTCATTCTGAGTCTGTCTCTCTCCTTCTGGCTAATTTTGCTCAACATAATCTTCTCCATGTCCATCCATTTAGAGGCAAATTTTATAACTTCATTTTTCCTAACAGCTGCATAGTATTCCATTGTGTAGATGTACCAAAGCTTCTTTATCCAGTCATCAATTCTTTCTAAGGATTGAAGCTTATGGCTGCACTTCAGTAGGCGGTCAGCTCAGTGAAGAGAGATACTCGAGCAGAGTTAGGTACCATCTCGCAGGGTGACAGAGGGATCCTGTGGTGCAGCTGGGGATCTGGGGAGAGAGGGAGCTGGGCATGGCAGCATAAGGTCTTAGATGCTGTTACTTGATGCTGTTGCTCCTTTGTTGATTCCAGAAGAACCAAGTAAGTGGTAATTGCCTGCCTGTGGCTCTATATCAGAATTCCAGTGCACGGCCACTTGAGACGGCTCTGTGCCGGACTGGTTATCTCACCACGTTGTCTAGACATTGGGCTGCATTTGGCTTTTTAAGTGCCTCATCGCTGATATTGATATTCTCAGGTCAGATTTTTCACTGAAATGTCATTTTGAAGTCAGATAGACCTGGGTTCAAAATCATTAGTGTTTGCAGCACACCTTAAATACTTTGTGACCCCTTCCTCCAGGTTTTGGGTTTGGGAGCCACACCTGACTATACCTAGGGTTACGGGATCAAACCCGAGTTAGCCACATGGAAGGCCTTTACTCGCTGCTGTCTCTTCCAACCCCTACATCCTTTGATTCTTGATCCCTTCACTTCGTGATGCATACCTTGAAGAAATTGTGTTCACGTAGGCGTGTGCTTAAGAAATTGTTCAACAGGGGTGGGAGAGATAGCACAGCAGATAGGTGACTGGTCTGCCTTGCATGTGGCCATTGTTCTGATTCTCTGCATCCCCCATTTGGTCCCCTGAGCATTACCTGCCTCGACCCCTTCCCCAAAGATTGCTCTACCAAGTGGTATCTATTACTGTTTAGCCTTTGTTAGCACTTTCTTCCCTTCCTTTCATTACTGTCTTAGCTTCCTTTTATGTTTGTTCATTCCTGGGGTCACGCCTGCAGTGCTCAGGGTTTGATCCTGGCTCTATGGTCAGAATCACTCCTGGCAGGCTCAGGCACCATACGGGATGCTGAGGATAAAACCTGGTAGACCTCATGCAGGGCAAGTGCTCTCAAATCTCTGTAGTATCACTGTGGTCACTGAGCTTATTCCTTGATAATACATTTTTACTAGATGGAAAGTGTAGAACCAGACAGATTTCAGACTTGTTGTCCCTTCTGCCAGGTGGTCACAGTCTTCAACCTTTGAGCCTTTCTTCTGTCAGTCCAAAATAGCCAATAGTAAGAGGTTTATTGCGAGGTTTAATTGAGTAAATGCACTTGAGCTTTTTTTGAGTACAGTTTATACCCCCAACCCCCATAAATGGTATTTTTCATAAAAAGGGGTGAATCAGAGCTTGGGGCAGGACCTTGTGTCACCCGCAGCTTAGTGGGTCATGGTCTTTTGTGGCACCTCATTTCTTCTTACAAAAGAGAGGTGCAAAGGGCGACAGGGGCCCTAGATAGTCTCTCCTGCCCTACAGCCTCAGCTCCTTAAACTGTGGTCGAGATGGAACCGGGATTGTCACCAAGTCGTAACTTTTTTGTTGTTACTTGTTTTGGGCCATACCTGGCAGTGCTCTGAGCTTACGGTTGACCCTGTGCTCAGGGATCCTGATGAGGCTCAGGGGACATATCAGGTGCCGGGAATCTAACCTGATTGACTGGGTGCTAGGCAAGTGCTTACCCACCGTACTCCAGCCCCAAGTCTTAAAATTTGGGGAAGGGAGAGTTCATACCCAGTGATGCTTAGGGTTACTCCTGCTCTCTTGCTCGGGGCTATTCCTGCTGGTGCCAGGGGACCATATGGGCTGATGGGGATCGAACGAGGGCTGGTTAGCCCGCAAGGCAGGGGCTGTTGTACCACTGCTCGCTCCTTAAACTTTCTTGGGCGAAAAGCGGCAGAGACTGGAAAGATGGAGATGCACAGCCAGGCAGACGGTGGTCCCTGATGGCCCTCATTTGCAGGTTGCTGGAGGAGGAGTCTGCCAAGAGGGCAGAGCCGAGAAGTGGCACTTGAGCAAGCAACAGGCTATTCAGAACACAGAGGCCGAGAAGCAGGAGCTGGAGAATGAGCGTGTCCAAGAAGAGCAGGTCCTCCAGGAGGCCATGGCGCAGCTGGGCCAGCTGGAGTTGGTGCAGGCACACAGGCACTGGAGGTGGGTGAGGCCAGCTGGAGTTGGAGCACACACAGGCACCTGGGTACATTTAAAAGAACTTGAATATTTGTTTCATTGTAAGCTGCTAGAGTACATATTCCCTGTAGCTGAAGTAACAAGAAAGAAGGTATTTTATATGTTGGGCCACACCCACAGTGCTCATCAGGTCTCACTCCTGGAGGGCCTTGGACACCTTTATTTCCTATCTTAGGAAAGATTTTGTAAACAGTGAGGTCAGAGAAAGGAAACGAACAGTGTTTGGAACAGAAAATGCTTGAACTACTGTAACTGTGGGGGGTGATCAACATGGAGAGGCCTGTAGAACGGCTGATATAGCTGGGAGCAGAGCAAGGAGGGCATCTCTGGAGAAGCCCCCTTGCCTGCATCCTTAGCTCTACACTCTGATCCCTCCCATGGAGAGGTCACGACCATCGCCTTCTGCTCGGCAAAAATGACCAGCAAGGTGTTTTTATGCAGCAGACTCACTGGGAGGCTGTCCTTGGACAATACCCAAGGTGAGTGTCCATAAAACTCACGGGGTGCATGCAATGGTGTCTAGAGCATGCGGAACTGGTCGGAGTGGACAGCACACCTGCTACCTCGTCTGGTGCCCTCCTGCTCGAGGGGACGCCATCCTGGGGTGACAGGAAGGATGGTGGCGAAAAGTGCGGTAGAGCCTGATGCAGTAACCGGTACATAAAGGCCCCATGCATTCAACTGTACTAGGCTCAGTTAGGTTTTCCGTGGTGACTCAGGTAGGTTACTGAACCTCTCTGAATCCTGGTTGCCGCATTGATTCCTGGTCTGAGCGTGGCTGTGCAGACTTATGAGCTGATCCTCAACACTGAGATAAGAGCCTACTTACTGTTACTTAGCTCTCCACTACCTGCCTGTTTGCATAGTCCAAAATCTCTTTGGTTCCAGGAGTCAAAAGTAGCTTGAGATGGTAAATTCACAAAACTAAGAGCTGGAAAGACAAAGTGGCCAGCATGAAGGATTAATTCGTTGATAGACCAGGTAACATGCTCCTTGAGTAATTGCATAATTATAGACCTATTCAATGAATCTTTCTGTTTTGTTTCTGTATTTGAATGGGGGGGCTGGTGGGGTGAAGGCTTGCCCAGCTGAATGAAGCAACTAAGGTAGATTTCTGAATAACTAGCTACTGAACAGATAAGAAGGCCTGGTTTAATTACTTCTTGCATGTTTCTTATATCTGCACGTTTCTCTTATATTTGTTTTGACCAAATGTTTCTCAAGAAATTACAGTAGAAATGACTGTGTTGGCCATAGCTATAGTACAGCAGGGAGGGCATTTGCTTTGCACACAGCTGACCTAGGTTTGATGGGTCAAACATGGGGAACCGATATCCCATATGGTTCATTGAGCACCACCAGAGAATTTTGAGTGCAGAACCAGGAGTAATCACTGAGCATCACTGGGTGTGATCCAAAATGAAAATAAAAATACTGCTTTGTTTGTGAAGAAGTAGTTATTTAAAATGTAAGCATTTAGTATTTCTTGTACTTAAAGAATCTGAATCTTGGTTAGATATTCGTCCTTAGCTTCAAAAACTCCCACCTGATCACTAACTGGGGCTCCAGTGGCTTTCACACGAGTAGAAATTGAAGAGAGACAGAAGAACTGGAAGAGAAAAGACCACTGAGGATGGGGTGTCAGAGCCCACTGGGCACATAGATCTGTGTGTAGCTGGAAGCTTTATGCTGAAGACAAAAGAAACTGGCTTTGATGCTTCTAACTCTTTCTTCTTCTGTACAGGTCTTTTAGGATACTGGGCCAACATCCTAAGAGTAGCCTTCTTATTTATCTTCCTGCAAATAAGGGCTTACCTGCAAGGTAGCCAAGTTGTTAACTTGTCAATCCCTGTACCCTTTCTCTGAAAACACCAGCTGTGGAAATTCCTTTATCCCTCTGAGATTCTTAGGGAACAAGGCAGTGGGCAGACTGTACAGTGGTGCCATCATGTGCCGTGGGTGGGGAGAGTTGGGGCAGGTGCTCACAGTCACGGTAACCAGAGCCTGTCTCCTCTAGAACATGTTTCTGACTAGCCACACGTGGACCTGACTTGCTCTCAGTGGTTAGAGCTCCTCATAGGCTCGTGTGCACAATTCTACAATGCAAGATGCTACTGATTGATGCCCCCGCTGCAGCCGCTCTCTGAGAGGCAAGAATTCCTTCCACAGTGCTTTGGCTAACACAGACATGAGTCAGAGCACAGAAGTAAATGTAGGAGAACTTCATGTGGTATTTTGATACTAATTGAATTCCTTCTAATATCTAAAATTGTTTCAGCATCAAATGATAGGAATCTTTGTTTTACTTTTATAGTTACTGCACAGAAAATTTCCAGTGTATGTAAATGATAGTTATAATTAGATTCCTTTTCTTTAATAAATCAAGATATGATCATTTTAGGAATTATATATAAAATTTTATAAAATGTGTATTTTTATGATGTTCTCATGCTGAGAGGGAACAAAAATACTTTTCAAACATTATTATCTAAATATTGTAAATGTAATATGTCTAACTTAATTTTGATAATTTTCTACATACATTATAAATGTTTTTCTTTTTTTTTGTAAATGGATCTAGTAGGAATTAAGAAAGTTAAGAAAACATTTGAGCTTTATTTATAAATACTCATGAGCTTTTTCTCTGATTTACTAAAGCGCCTTTAAATAAGCTGCACCAATTACCATGCTCCATGTCCCCTCCCTTCTTCCCACTCCAGGATCCACCAGTTTATGCACTTTCTCTTATGTTCTATGAACTTGGGTTTAAAACACTGTTGTATGTATGCATTTATACACATATACACATATATATACCATACGTATATTTAATTCGCTAAAGACATGCTAGAGTAATGCTTCCTCCAATAGACCTACTATGTTTTAGCATGTCCACCAAATGGGGTTCAAAGAAGCACTTGAGCTCCAACATAGTGCTGCAAATGGAAGATTCTTATATTTTAAAGCAACTGGATTAAAAAATTTTAAATTGAATTATGAGATATACAGTTCCAAAGTTGTTCATGATTGAGTTTCATTCATACAGTGTTTCAATACCCATTCCTTCACCAGTGAATATTTCACCAATAACAACTAATATTTAAATACAGATATGTATGTGCATTATATATCATCCATCTCAATACAGCTGAATGTTTAAAATTACATATATGTGCACTATATATCATCTCATATCACTATATATATCGGATCATATATCACTATACAAAACATCTGTTTTCATCTATTTATTCCTCCATTGGCACTTAGACTGCAATGATATTTTGATTCTATAATGATAGTGGCATATGGCGGTGCACATATCTTTAGGTTTATTTGGGGCACACAGGTGATGCTGCGGGCTCACTCGCTGGCTCTGCTTTGGGATGACTTCTTGACAGGGTTGGAGATAATATGGGGGTGACAGGAGTTATGATCTTTTTCTCTCATGAGCCATTATTAATGGCTAGAAACAAAAGCACTATGGATGTCCCCTCCACCCCACCCTATATTTTGAGCAACGTCTGAGTGCTCAGAGACTACTTTTGTGGTACTCAGTGAACTATGGGCAATCCTGGGTTCCAATCTGCAAGCTGCATGTAAGATGTGGTGCCTTAACCCCTTGCGTGCGCGTCTCCATCCAGGCTCAAGTGGCTCCATCCAGGTAGTTTTGGTGGGAGGCAATTAGCAGCGCCCAGCAAGAATTCTGGCCCCTCCAGGGATATACCTAGCCATGCTTGGAAAGTCACACAGTGCTGTGATCAAACCCAGGACTTCATACATGTAAGGCGGCATGGTCTGCCACTTGGACCACGTACTCCTAGCCCTATATATTTATCTTGTATCCTTCAATTGACACTTGCATCACTTGTCTTCCAGTTGTTCATCGATTTGCTTTGCTCATGCAGGCACAAGTAACATCTCCATAAGTCCTGCTGAGTGCTACTGTAGCCTAAGGGCATCTGCTCACTCTAAGAACACAAAGAGGCTCCCCAATCATTCCTTCAGGTCATGGGAATGAGGGTCTCATAATTGTTACTCGGTTTTTGGCATATTGAATAACATAGGTAGCTTTGCCAGGCTCTGCTGTGCAGGTGGTATACTCTCAGTAGTAGGCTCTCATCTTGTGCATTTACTGATGACCCGCAATGGGAGAGATCAGCTTTTTCTTCTTTGGGTGGAGGTCTCATGAGCCATGGAGTCTGGATGTTTTAAAATGGTGCCCTACAAGCTGTGGCGTTCCTGCTGGCTTCATGCGGTCTCCAGTGGGATGGTAGGGCAGCACTAGAACCTGCCTTCCCCTGGCGGTGGCTTGATGAAGCTGAGCACAGGGAGAGCGGTAGAGCTCTGCCCTGTGTATCTGGTTCTCTGTACTTTAATCAAAATATTAATATATTTTATTGACTAGTAGTCTGACTTTTATTAAGCGCTGCCACATCTATAGCTTCCAAGTCACTGAAGACTGATTTTCTACTCCCACTGGTTCCCCTGACTCCTACCTTACAGTATCTAGTGAGAGTCAAGAGCAAAGCTCAAGCACTTGCCGGTTAGCTAAAAACAAAAAAATAAAATGTAAAAAAGAAAATTAAATGTAAAGAATAGTAATGTGGGCTTCAGACCTGCACAGGCCTTCCCTCGCATGCAAAAGCCAACCCAGGTTAGATATCCCCAATACTAACATTGTATCTCCTTCCAATTGTACTGAGTTTAATTAGTTCCCAACAGTTTTTCAATGAAGACTTTTAACTATTTATAACATAAAATGTGTCAATGTATAGGGTAATATATACATCGTTTTGGGATGGTAAGGGATGCCACCTCGGGACTTGAGGATACTATATGGAGCTGCTGTGGATTGTAGTTGGGAGCATGCAAGCCACAGTACTCTTACTAGCTGTACTATCATTCTGGTCCCTACACATTCTTTTTTTGTGGTAGAGATTACATCCAGTAGACTCCGCAGGGCACTTACTGCTTGATGCTTGGGGTCACCCTGGTGGTGCTCAGGTATGAGTGACCAAACCTGGGCCTCGGTATGTGAGGGAATGTGTGCACAGTCCATTCAGTGATTTCCTGGACCCTAGTAGCCTTCCTTTCATCTGTAAATAGTGGGAAAGGTGTATTCTCTCTTCCCTGCTCTCAGGAGAGCTCCAGGAGCAGAGAGTCCGTAGCCTGAGGCTGTGCATTGAGGAGGCTCTAGACTTAACTCTGTGCTAGGTGAGCTACTCCCTGAGCACCGCCTTGAGCAGCCCTAAGCACAGAGCCGGAAGTAACTCTCCTGAGCCCACACCTTGGTGGAAGCAGCAGAGTTTTGACTCGCAGGCAAACCTAAGCTCTTGTGAGTCACCAGCGCTAGTGTAATGTGTTCGTCCCTGGCAAGGCACAAAAACATCGTTCTCAAAGTTTTGAGTTTCTTTGAATGACAATTTTTTATTAATGGTTCCAGGAACAGGAATACAACACACACACACACACACACACACACACACACGCACACACACACACCCATTGCTCTCGATCACCAGTGTCTGGCAACTGAAAAACTGTCCTCAGGCAGCAGCCATAGCCAAACCTGGTCACCAGGCACACTGAAACCCTTTTCAGGAGATCAGCTTTATGGAGCCTAGCCAAGGGAGAATAGGATCGCGGCACCCGTGCAGCCTGAGAACGTGTCCAGAAGGTTCCCTGATGTGTGCTCAGTGAGGTCCTGCCCCTTTGGCCCACTCTCTGATAGGAGCAGGGAGCTTTAAGTCGCTCCCAGCTGAAACCTCCTTAAGCCGGGCACGCAGCACAAGCAGGTGCACCTCCTTCATAAATCTGGAGCCGCCACACGAACCCGTGAGCTTTGTTTTGAACTACGTGCGTGGCTGCCCTGAAATGATTCTGGCAGGGTGAGTGAGAGCTACATTTTCAGGACGCGCAGCACGGCTGGGTTTTAAACTCAGATGGAGCCTTCGTCTCTGAAGTGAGTCAAAGTAGGGATGCTTCATTGTAGACTGCGGGTTCATGGCAGTGTTTCCTCCCTGTTCTTGGGCTTGAGCAGGCTTGAGAGCTAGTATCGCCTCCTCGCCTGACTCTAGTGCAGTTTTATTCTTCACCGACAGGTACAGTTGCTTTTTCGCCAGGCTTCCTTTTTTGTTTGCAAGAAATCTATCACTGGGCTGTTGAGACGCTGTTCATGTTCACAGGAGAGTGTGAGCTAGGCCATGCTGTGTGGCCAACTGTGAACAGCCTCAGTTTTAATCCCCAAGTCAATGGAAGAGCAGGATAGGGCTGTGTGATGTATGTGGCCTGTCATCTAATGTGGATGAAGCTGGATTTAAGACACTTCCTGT
Source organism: Cryptotis parvus (assembly GCA_021461705.1). Classification (NCBI taxonomy): domain Eukaryota; kingdom Metazoa; phylum Chordata; class Mammalia; order Eulipotyphla; family Soricidae; genus Cryptotis; species Cryptotis parvus. Next base: position 673 of record JAJIBD010031616.1, on the reverse strand, counting down.
AAACACTAGTTGGGAGTCTGGGGCTCCTAAACCACTGCTGGTCACGCTCGTGGCCTTGGGTCTCGTGACGCCTTGGTTTGAGTCCTGAGTGTGGGACAGAGTGGCCCTTGTTGGGGCAGCTCACCCCCCATGGCTTGCTCCGGGAGTTGCTCTTCCAAGTGCCCTGGAGTGGGTTCCCCCAAGGTCAGTCCTAAGTTTTAACTCAAACGGTCCTGGTAGAGCGGTATTTCCCACTCTCCTACAGAGCAGGTAAAATATTGTCTTGCAGAGCAGGTATTTCCGCCTTGGGAGAGACACAAATGGGTGGTGACTTGGGGGACATTTAAATTTTTTTTCCTTTTCCTCCCATCGTTCTGGACCGGGACAATATTTTCCTTCAAGCAGGTATTTGGCAATGCCTGGGGGACATTTTTGATCATCATAATTGGCAGTTACTGCTATCTCATGAGGAAAGGCTACAGGATAACTGCTGACTCTTATAATTCCAGTGGTGGCCTCTTCTCCAACCCTGTGAAAAGCTGAAGGTCCCAACTTCGCTCGAATCGGCAATGACGCTCAGAGACAACCACAGTGGGCTCTGGAGACATGCTGGGGTGGACTTCACTAATGGCGGGCACCTGAAGGAGTGCCTCAGTGGGCTGAGAGTGACACAGTTGTTGGGGTGTGCAGGGGG